>UCQR01019306.1:14398-27428 GCA_900474235.1 Cecidostiba semifascia | reverse complement strand
GTTAAAGCGCGCGTGCACGCAGATAAAAAGATGTAAAGCTGGGTATCCCTTCGCTCGGGCCGCTTTTCTTTTATGTGCGACTTTGGCCGCCAGAGCCGAGAAAAAGTGCTCTAATTCTCCGGAAATTGCTCAGCCGGTGTATCGACTTCCCTAGGGAATCTCAAGACCTCCGCGCGTCTGTAGTAAGACTGTATGAACGAGCGCGGAGTTGAGGATGATTTCGAGATTTTTATCGCGCGTGTAGGTAAGAGATTGTTACGTCGAGGACTCGTGCTCTTGAGAGGATGAAGAGTCGACGTTTTTCTAGGATGGACGTCGCGGTGATTAATTTGCAATGATTATTGAGGGATGCGGGGACGCGTTTTATCGAGGACTGAACTACTTTAATTGTTGTTTGCAAGAAGGAAGCCCGAGTTTCTTACTAGTTCAGTTCACGGAATCGAGAAGGAGCAAAAACCGTTTTCTCTTTATTCCTTTATACTTAGCACCTCGCTTAGTCCTCGAGGATAGATTCAAATAATTGAACGAATAATACGAAAAACAATAATAAATCACGTAAGATTAAAATACGAGAATCGGAAATACCGTAAACTCAAGTAGCCTATTGTCAGAATTAGTATTTACATTTACTAAGAAAGCTGTTGCCGAACAATCGCCCAACCTTCCTTAATTCTACAAAAACAGCTTCATTCATCCTCACCTTCGGCCACCTAATATACACAGCACACAAAAGTGAATCGGCGCGCCAAAGCAAAAAAGACGACCCACCTCAGAGAGCCCAGAAAATTATCTCGTCTCGGGGTAGGTAAATCAGCACCGTTTGAGGGCAAACAAATTTGAGAAAGCGTGACGAGGTCGGAAGTTTCGGCGGCGGAACTTTTGATGCACGTAGGTGGCCACTAACAGGCGACGATTTCCTTCTCGGTCACCTAATTGGCACGAGTGATCTATAAGCGCGGAGATTCCCAACCGAGATAATGTGGGGACCGATGCCGAGAGGCCGCAAAAAAAAAAACGTCGGCAAGGCCGAGGTTTCAAAGGCGAGAGAGAGAGGGAGAGAGAGAGAGAGCGCGTGACACAATCTAGGTAAGAGATATGTATACACAGAAGGCGGGAGCCCGAGATGTATTTCCTCCCCCATTAGACACAGTGAGTGTGTGCGTCCGCCGGCTCTATCTCTCTCTATTTCCCATAGTAACAGATGAAAGGGACGGCGCGGTGTCTTTGCCTTGTTATATGCGTCTTACTTAAACTACTGTGGAGAAGTCGCCAGGAAATGCAGCTTATTGTCTGCAGATTGAGGAACACCCAGATTAAGATTACTTTTCGGTTTTCGTCGAGACGGTGGATTCTTAGTAAAAGAAACGACGAGTCAATTTACCAATACTTGCACATAAATATCAATTAAGATTTTAATTCTTAGTTGAAATAATTTATCAATATTAAAAGTAAAATTAATTCCAACGATTAAATATTTATTTAAAAAAAAACACTAAAACACATTCAAGAAATCATTGCGATTATGTATATACCCCTTTTATAGTACCGAGTTAAATATGAAGAAGCATTTAGTTGTATGTGAATGGCTTAGGCGACTATTAGTAGATGAACATATAGTTTAAGAATTCCTCTTCCTGCATACACGCAGACCACCTTGAAAGACATAACCGACTCTCCCGAGGATTCTCCCAAAAAAGAAAAGAAAAAGAAAGGTCAAACATTTCTCTGAGGCCGTAAATCCAAGAGAAATATTGAGACACGCGCTCGCGCCCCGACCTTACGTACGGCCCCAAATATTTCCAAAACTCGGCCGCTGCCGCGTGACGAATTTCCTCTGTCTCCTGCTCGCTAATTCGACACGGCTCGCTCTTTATCCATTCTTAAAATCGCGTTATGATAATTCTTTCTGTGGGACACTGCGACCTGTGTGGGAAGTAGCTCTTTTTAACGTTTCTCAGAGGTATACGAATAATGGAGGATGAGCTTTGGTGCGGGTGGGTCGTCTTAAGAAAGACACTTGCTGGTGGCAGAAAATTGATTTTGCACGGTTTGTTATTCGAGCGCTTAGTGCTAGTACTCTTTACACACTGAATGGATAAATTTCTATAGACAATGAAGCTGTGGATGTTGCAAGTATGATTTGCTTAAAAAGTTAACAAGTAATCGAAATTGTAAATAATAATTTTATGAATAAACATTTTTTTCAGCAGCACATAAATCCCACACCATTCAAAATATAAAGGCATTTCAGTAGATGTAGTCATGACTATTAACGACCTCTTTCCTCTCCTCAGAGCATCTCATTTCACGTATTCTCGCTGCCTCTTATAGAAACTTTTTAACAGCCCTATCAATTTCCATTAACAATGCTCGTCCCGACGAGACAGAGAAATATTGCGTTACGAAAAGCCTTCGTCCACGCTCTCTCCAATGAAAAACGAAAAAAAAAACAAGCGATCATGCGCGTGGGCTCCTCTCAGCTTTTTCTCCTTCTCGATCCCACCCTTTTTTCATTCACTCGCCTCGCGCTTTTACTTATAGATATCCTCCTCTCTCTCGACATCTCGACGAAGCGAAGAAAACATACCGTTATATCTCTCGATTTTATTATGCGCGCGAGTCCATCCGTGGATAATTCTCATTTTCGTCCGGCTACGCGACCCCATCAGCGACAAAAGACACGCGAGTCTCTTGATTGTCAGTTCCATTAAGTGAATCCATTAGTCAGCTCTCTCTCTCTCTCTCTCTCGTTCTCCTTCGCCGGACTGGGGCCAGAGCTACGAGTGCCGAAGCAATTAATAAAGCTCAAATCGAGAGGATCGAATTAGTCTCTGAGCGAGTGCAGGTTGCGCTCTTGAAAACACGGACGGTCGATTCAGAAGTCGACGATATAAGAGCGACAAGCAGTATAAAGCAACGGCTTACCCACCAAAGACCCTTGGTAGACGACTCCTTGTTGTACCTTGAGCTACTTTTTCCCTCGAGGCATGACGTGCTGAGATCCGCAAACTTTTTCGTTCCGCATTGGCTTCCCTCGGCCGGTCTCGTATATCTAACAAGGGGAATACGAAACAAGTACCACTGGACTCCTTTGATCATTCTGAAGAAACAGAATTTGTCGCCTACACTAATTTTCAGAAAAGAATCGATCAGCGATAACTACTACCTCGTCTACCTGATATTTATCGCTCTCAGTCTCCCATTTAGCAGTCCTACAAATCAGAACACAAACAGACCAACAAAAAAAAGAAACCAGACAGGTCTATGAGACGTTCACATTAGCGCATCCTCCCGCACCTACGTCTATCCGCCATATACACCATACTAATGACTCGTCGCGCGCGATTCTCTGCCATTCGTGCACTATACACGCTCCACAACTTCTTTTTTGCCCTCCTCTTTGGCCCTTTCTTCCTACACCAGACACGACGCTTGGTCGTTCGTTCTCGACAAATGCTCAGGGCGCTTCGACGCCGACAGTGAGCTATCGCATTTGTAATTTGGAAAAGCGGCAACGCTTAAGAGCTGCCTCGGCGAAGATATTTTGCGCGGGATATTAACGTTTCGTCGTTGCAGGACATTGCAAACGTTTGAAAAATTGGACGAGAGAGTCGTTGCGCGATTCCTTTTTTCCCGACTATATTCGCCTCTCGTCGTCGTCGTTGTTGTCGTTGACCTTTTGAAGCATCAACGACTGCGCAAGACTGGCACTGGACAAAAGGAGAATACGTGAAGAAGAAAAATGGTATCGAACGAAATCGAGAAGAGAGGAGAGATGACGGAGTGACGCTTTATTGCGTTATATATACGGAGGGTTGGTGTAGGGCTCGAGTATTCGGCGGGAATTACGACCGTGAAAAAGAGGAGCATAGATCGGTGTCTCGTATTATATAGATAAATCGTGTGTAATATTTTCAAACTACAGCCTTCTGCAGTATTAAAAGGAAATAACCGAATAAATCTGGTAAAAAATATGCAGAAACTTTTTATTTAGCCGAACAGAGTTTCACTCTTGAAATAATAAACTATTACGCGATTTCGATTAAAAGGCCGATGTTCTTTCGGTACCGGCGGGGGGAGGCGCCACGCAAATCGAGACATTTTATTGAATTTTCTGCTCGAGGACTTGCAGACAGGTCGGCCCGTTGAATCGCCCCGATGCAGTGGACTGCTTCTTAAATCACGCATGAATTAGCACTTGAAGCCACGTCTGCTGTGTAGGCATCGCTCGTGCTGCCGTATCGAGTTACGCGTTGGAAATCACTTGATGATTTTTTATGGTCCTTAAACTTGGTTACGCGATGCAAAAAAAAAACTGCCAGTGAAGCGTTCGAGGATTGCATTATGTTTGTTTTCTTTGTAATTTACTGTGGCATAAAACGGTGAACTATATCGAGAGTATTTAAAAACAAATGCCCTGATCAATATTGTTTTTCCTTGAGTATAAATAAAACAGAATTATTTATCACTTATCACTTAACACTCTCGGAATACGAACAAATGAGCGATGGAGTGCGATGCTAATTTTAAACGTTTCGTTCAACATAAATTAGCATAATGCGCATTTGCGTTTAGTTGTGAAACACCTTTTATTCGAACCGAAGCGAACAATAACCTCCTGCACAATGCAATGTGCCATAATCATATTTATGAGACGCCGCGTATAATTCATTATATTTTTAAAAATCGTAAAATTGCGCGTGGTATTATTTATTTCGCTTATTTGAAAAAGATACACCGACGAGCATGTTTAAATCATTTTAATGTACAATATATGTTCACGTTTTATGCCCTTCAGATGAATTACTGCAATCATTAACGATAAACATCTACTCGCCGAGAGAGGAAGCAAAAAAAAAAAAAAAGAAAAAATCGACGACCCTCGAAATTAGAGCTTCCTCAGAGCATATTCGACATTTCAAAGATGATTTGAAGCCAATAAAAAACGATAAAATCCCTCTCGGCAATAGCGAACGATTCTCTGCCTCTGCACTTTGCAAGATAATTTACGATGTCACGGTTCAAATAATAAAGCTCCACGGAAGTTCCGCGCGACTTCATCCTTATCGAGAGCCCTCTTTCTCCTCTAGTCTAAAAAGTTTCGGCGTAAACTTTCGAGCGAACCCAATGACCTCGTTCATTGTATCGTCCGTAAATCTCGTACGAATGCGGAATAAGAAGAACGAGAGCAAGGCGGCGGGGGTAATTCACGGAGAACAAGAAACACTGGCTATAGGCGACACCAGATAAGCGCGCCGGACTCGAGGAGCTGGCTAGTATATAGGTATACAGACTAGAGTGAGCGCGAGGTGAGTATATATCGGAAAGTTTTCCTGATCGGGAGAAAGAGTCCCCGAGGGATTTCGGCGACGCTCGTTGCGAGATTGCACTTCTAAATCAAGTTCTATAGAGAAACGATGGCTGGAATCTACTCTATGGGTATTTTCTTGATGATGGATTGAGATTCGCTTTATACGTACTTCCGTTTTTAGAAAATAAGTTTTTTTTTTTACAACAACACCGTAGCAATATTTTCCCAAGAAGTAACGACTGCCGATAGCCGTGGAGAATTTCGGCGCCGTTATTGCACCTTTAAATCACCTTCTATCGGGAAGCGATATAGCCGGCGGCGGCGATCTACTACTACTCCCTCGACATAATCCGTAATACACTATACGCCGGTAATGTACGGGAAGGAAATAGAAAAGCAGCAGTATGACGGCGGCAAAGAGGCAAGAGGAAAAAAAGTGCCGAAGCTTGAGGACGAATGTAGTTCCGAGCACTCGGTCCGAAATATCGCATCGCGCTCCTTACATTCTCCCTCGGCCGAACAGAGCGAGTATACTATAGCAGCACAGCAGCACTCGGCCATATTCATTTTTATTAACCGACATTTCTCCCGTAATAAAATCCCTGGCAATCTTCATAGAATCTTTGTGAAACACGCGGTATATATATCCAGCATCGTTCGGCTTTCCCCTCGCGCACACGCTCTCGCTCGTATCTTTCCGCCTCTATCTCTTTTTCGCTCTCGTCGCTCTCACCCTCCCGCACACGACATCTTTTTCCTCCTTCTTTTCTCGCACACTCACACACAGCCACACATATAGAGCACACGTATACTCGACGTATACCTTCGACGCTCGCCTTCTCTCTCTTTCTCTCAATAAGTGTCTCATCTTCTTTGTCTCTCTTTACTTGTCGGTCTGTCCGCGCGCTGTCTCCCCGCGTCATACCGCGGCGTTAGGGACGGATATAAAACCTGATGGCCGATAACAACCACTGGCACACCCTCGCCGGTACGTGTATACATGTATATGTACATACGTATACAATACACACAGCCACATCGCTGTATACGTACATCCGCGACACAAAAGCCGTGAGTGGTTCCCGTTTTATTGGGAGCATACGCGCGCGGCGCGATACAGATAGGGGCGAGTATATAGTGTCCTGGAGGCTCCCGATTCGCCACCGAGGACGTCGAAGTCGCGTCGGAACTTGGATATATCTGCAGTGCTGTGTGCCAAGAAGGAGAGAAAGAGAGAAGCGAAAAGCCAAATGCGAGGGATGACGGCGACGACGCCGACAGGAAGAATTCGACCTTAGCCTTCGCTCCGACGTGATATTTTCTTGCTCTCGAGCTGAATGCCCGCAGCCGTATACGTTCTGACGTAGTGACGGACGTCGCCGAAGAGGTTTAGGAAATTACCGGGCTCATTTGCGCGCGCTCGGTTTTATGAGCCCAGGAAGCGGCGGCACTCGACGAAGGGCGCGCTCACATATCTTTTTTTTCTTCTGCGGGGGATGTATCGTCCTCTGCTTTTATCCCGGGCCGTTCGCGTGTGCGGTGACGCGTGATACGAGCTAGGAAATTTCGCTCAATTCGTCACTTGATGCGTTTCGGTGAAAAGGCAATCGACGAAATTTCGTGGGGAGTATATACAATATGATATTTTTAGAGTAAAAGCACGTCACAATAATGAATTTCAATAAATATAATCAACAGAAACCGCGTTGATCGAATCGGACGAAATTTTCGAACGCCAGACGCAATCTCCTATGCAAAAAAGCAAATTAACCAAACCGACGCTCGATCCCTCTCTTACTCTTGCCGCATTTTCCACGAAACCATCAGCCAGCACACACCGGCGCACGACGCGATTCTTATTTGCGCCGGCAAAGCAGAATACAGCAGCAGCAACAACCGCATTCTTTTTATCAAGCGGATTCAATCAGACAAAGAAATAGGGAAAGCGAGCGACTCCTCTCCCCCTACGCGTCGAGGAAATAGAATGTAGGGGGAGGCAGCGGGAATAAATGATCCCAGGATTCCCCTGAAATCCAGCAGGCAGACAGCAACAGCGCGGCGCACGGCAACAGTCGCGTGTATATATACGCCTGATTTGCTTAGAGCCGCGCGAGTGCCATCCCGATTATATTCTCTTTCTCTCTTTCACTCGTGTGCCGCTGTTCTCTAGCGCAGTGGATTGGATTTTCCGCCGCGCGTAGTATATGCAACGGTGGCAAAGGGATCGAGCAAGTGTCCTCCGCGGCAACAAGCCCGAGACGTCGCAAAATCCGCCGGAGGCGATGCTACTGTTCCGTGTGTATAGGTATATATAGGCAAAAGTGAGAGAGAGAGCCTCGACGACGCCGGTTTCATCCCCCCGCGCGCGATGTTGCTGTATATACTGCGGAGAAAGGGGGGAAGAGATGGAGGAAATTGGCGGAAGTCCAGCATTACGTTTGTCGCGAGCGCGAGACCGAGACTTTTGTTACTAGGCAAACGGGAGAGCAGAGGCGCCTTTTTCGAGGCCAATTGCCCGCCCCTTTTTCGCGAGCGAGCGAGTCTGTTATTTTCCGCAGACTCGGTCGAGTTTGCTGGCTGGATATATGCACCTGTGGGGTCTGCAGGATAAAGGTGTCAAGATTCAGCGGGGAAAAGCGTCTTTTTTTGTCATTTTAATTCTATCAGTGTTCTGACGAAAAATCTCGTGTAACGACTTTACCAGCGCATTAATTGAAGCCGCCGCTTGATTTATTTATTGCGACTTTTATTCGCGGATATAAAAGTTTCGAAATCGAGATAAGGAACATTTATTGTGATTCAACAGGAAGCTGCTCAGTACGTCTTAAATAACTTTAACGTCCAGTGCGTCTCGTAAAAAAAAATTTTAGTATCTGTCCCTCGCTGCTGGCCCTCCTGACTTACACCCATATAATTACTCCTAAAAACGACGAAAAATCACGAGCACCGCTCGCATAATCGCCGAACGACGACAACGTGGTCCCCCACCCTCTCCTCACTTTCGAATAATTCACAGCAGCTTTTGCTGCAGCATTGTGTATGTATGTATGTCTGTATACAGACACACGCAGTTGCGCACACAAACAGGCATCCCCATCATGATCCCTTTGGGCATCTTCGATAATGCAGTGCGCGGGGGGAAGGAGGGGGGAACTATCGTGGAGAGACTCCGCTGATATTTATGCGCCATAAAAGTCTCGAGCCTTGGGCGAGGGCGAGCTGACGACGAGAGAAAGAGAAAAGGCCAGTGCAGCCGGCTACCGAACCGAGCGGGCGGTATTATTATCGAAGGGCCGACGAGTATATAGCCGGACATCGGATTTTCGGGATGTATGGGTGTGTGACTATTATACGTGTAGCTATGACACACGTGCGAGGTGTAAATACGACAAGCCCTATGGGCGTCGAGCTTGAAAAGTGCAGTTTCGTAGATGTGAAAGTGGTCGAGGCTTTTGTCAAGGGGCTAATTTAGCCTCTTTTACTTTTGTATATGATAGGAAATATCTCGTTGACATTGCGGAAGTCTAGCATTTCAGGTATACCACATGTTTATATGTATGAATAAATAATTCATTGTATAATGCAAAGTTAAAAAAATCCACTAACCTTCACCACAGTCGTTTGATGTAGTCGAACGAAGCACTGAACACTAAGCACTAATTTATTCCAGGTAAAAATATAAATCCTAGTATTATTTTGATCTTAAGTTGCAATGGTATCGTACGTAACGTTTCCCTTGAGGCAACATTCGGTGCGTGTCTACGTCTCTGGAGAACAGACAATATGAAAGTAGAAATCAATGCTTCGCTCAAATTATTAAATTTCTATATACAAGTATATTACACTTTATAGAAATAAATAAAGAAATATGTATCAACGAGTAATATTATCTTGTTTCATAAAAATTCTTATTTGCTATTAAATAAACGTGAATAAGCACTTCATACAACCGCAAAACGATTCCTCGTTCCCTATACCGTCGCAAGACTTCAGTCGACTTATCAATGAGGCGCAACGAGTGCGCATATATATACAGAGCTACCCCTCACACTCGTTTATTCGCGCACAAGTGACCGATTTACTTACAATGCTCATCGATAAAGACTTGAAGTGATCAGCGGGGAGCTGACCCCTCGTCCGTCCGCTAGAGACCACGGAAAAGTAAAAGATATCCGTCGGACTCTCGATACCGAGTACGCGCTCTCTTTCTCTCTTGGCTTATCTCCGAGGGATCTCTGGCTTGATTCTTAATTGAAAGCGGAATAAAGGAGAAGGGCGCGCGGTTTATGAATGCGAATGACGCGGGCTCGCTTATTCTTTTTACGACGTACTAATCAATGGCCGCAATTACGTGGGAGAGAATCGATCGAAGAGCCCGGGATCTGCAGGGGCGCAATATAAAAGTCGTAAAGTACGGATTCACGCTGATTGAGGAGGTGGTGCAGCGAATGCAGCGAGACTTTATTTTTATAGGTGTAATATGAGCGTCGGTAGTATCAATGTGGTGCGTGAATAAATTAGGAATATTCGGGAAATTGCGAGGATTTTTATTATAGGGGATCCTTGTGCGCCGTGTCGACATAAAACAAAGTTATGTATATGTCGCACGGTAAATAGAGAATATATTAGACCGACTAATGAAGGTTGACGATTGATCCGCACGATTTTTGGTGATCATCGTAAAACCTTTGGAGGATGTCTTTTATTGCAATGAATGGTTTACGTTTATTACGTATAATCATAATAAAATTCTATTAAACGATTTACACTCAACTTCTGTGGTTATTGTGAATGGTATTCTTGTAATAAATCACGATCCTTTCGGATACTGTGTATAGACTATTGATTTATAAATATGTTTGCGAAAAATTAAAAATCTATAAAATTTGAATTTACTCCTTCTTGAAATGATACATGCGGATCCAACAGTTGAATGGATTTGACCATGAATGTATGATCCATACCCATTGTCACTGTTTCTTCCCTGTGCAAATAGATAGTTTTACGACCCACATCGCGCACTAAACAGGGATTTCCTTTGCCTCTGCATTAATAATTCTCGATTTTACGATTGCAAAACAAAAAACCCTGTTTACACGTTCACCTATTCGAGGAAGCTGTCACACAAAAGCATGATCCCCCGTAGACAATAATTCAGCACCAGACTGACTCGTCACAGTAAACAGGGAGAATTTTTTTCTCTCTCCAAACACACGCAGCCATAGATTTCTAAACATCATTAGCAGCAACACATAGTCAGCTCGGGCTTGCGCGCGGGGGACGTAAATCAACGTTATGGCAACGCTCCGAGTGCACACACATAACCAGCGAGCGGGTCATCGGTCAGAGAGCGCGCTTACAGGTCCTTTTAGACGAATGGAAACAATTTCACAAATGGCGGCACTTGGCTCTCGGGCTTCGATTTACAATAGTCTTTCCGTTTGAATAGCCTTCGAAAGGGGATTTCTTTTCTCCCTTGTCCGCGCGCATAGCGCGAAGCGAGGGTGAATGTGGCTCTATATTCCATTATGCGCGAGCGGTATGCACGGTTCTGTCGCGTCACGCGCGCGTCCGACTATATACGACACTGATTTAAAAAGACGTCATTCGATTGTGACGTGCCCATTCACGTACGTCTGCTTTCTCGACTGTCCGCGGCGTGACCAATGAGGTCTATGTAAATGATGCGTTAAATCATTTTTCGAGTGAGGTTCGCCTTCTATAGTGAAGAAAACACCTCGTGAACTCCGATTGTGCAGAGTATAAATACAGAAATGAAATATTACTGATTGACTGTATAATACAGCTTTTGTACGCGTGATACGGAATCCCATCACCTTATATAAAATATTTCATCTCTCGTATATATTTCTCGCAACAGTTTTGCTGCTGATCATCGACGTAAGTGATTCATCGCTTCGCAAAACTGCACCGCTAATGATCGTACTATTTTCGTTGATGTGTCGAAGCTATGAAAAATCAACATACAGATGCTGCAACTCATTTGTCGTAATTTAGATGGTATGTCACGAGCTACTGCGTAATATCAATGACAATCGCGTTATTGGTTGCCATATAATGATGTATTGTGGTTCCCACATTGCAGAAATCAAACTAATGGCTTGTCCGCGCACTACCAGACGATTATCGTCTCGAATCAAGTATCAAAACCATATACGACTATTAATCATTCCAATCAAAACAACTTCTGTGCTGTACGCTTCGTATAATCAATAAATATAAGAGAAGCACGCAGTCATCGATTGCACGTCTATATAAATTACGCTGAAACCAACATAGCACGGCAAATAAAGTAGAACATCCTCGAAATGGACGATTTTTACGATCTCCATCAAACAAGTCGCATCATTGTTTGTCCAGTGGCAAAAGCAAAGAACCCGCGTAAAAATACTTACATCGTAAATAAAAACAAAGGGTGAGTCGCGTCCCGACGACACGTGATTGCGCCGAGCATTTCCTGTGGGAGTCGCGTCTATATACGATCGTCTGCATCAGAGCTAAAAGAAGTCGATCCACCATAAAAACGGTATATATGCGCGTCATCATCCAGCTCTTCGAAAAGTGCCTTTGCTCCGGTCTCGTGCTTGGATGTTTGCAGACACTTCAAAGATACCGAGGCAGACTATATATACTCGTGGAAATAGAGACTTCCAAAAGTGAAGGGAGTCAAGGGCGCGGAATCGATAACAAACAGATCCTGTCTTGTTTCCCCCTCGCGACTTTTGGGGAGAAAAATGAAAAAGCCCCGAAAAAGGAGAATGTATATGTGTAACATATATCGAGAGGGTGCATAACGCGTGGATATGTATATACAGAAGCGAGATGGAGATTCGACGGAGTAAAGGTAGAGATTTAAATGCCCTCGCGCAAAAAGCATTTAGCTATTCCCCGTGGCAAACGACCATGGCGAAATGCGCGCCAGAACATACTTTAAACAGATTCTCTTTGCCCGTTCCCTCTTTCTCTCTCTCTCTCTCTCTCTCTCTCTCTCTCTCTCTCTCAGCCGATGATATTTATGTGCCGGGCGGCATTATGTACACTGCGCGCAGGGCCGAATAGTTCCTCGCTTTCTTCCTTTTTACTTCTTCCTCTGCAGCTTCGACATATAGAGTCGGGTGCTCAGAATTTAAAAGGTTTAAAGCGATTTCCCAAGGGCTGCTGCTACGTCGCGCCAGCTTGTCGGCTTTCAAACTGCTTCCCTCTCTCCTCGCCCTTTGTGCTTAATTCCTTTTTTTATTTTTCGCGGTGACTCGCTCCACTTGACTCGCCTCGTGTATCGGCCCGGTCCACCTTATATCCCCGGCGAAAGCTTCCGGAGGCAGAATTATTACGAGCTCTTGAGAGCTCGCGGTTGGAGCTTATTGCCGCGCGAGAGACAACTTTACATGCCAAGAGGAATGCCTTTTTTCAGCCGACGCGTGCGATGAAAAATGACGCGTGAACAACGAGCGAAGAAATTTCATTATACCCGCGCGCGTGTGGTAGCATCTCAGGACTCGGTGATTTTTTGGCGCTGGAGAATTCTTTTGGTGAGGCGACTACTGAGGAATCTTGAATCGGTTGGTGATTGCGCGCTTGGAAATGAATAATTTGCGGTATTGCTCAAACGTTTGTGGGAACTTTTGATTAATTTTATCAGACGTTTTTACGAGGCCGAGAAATCAAAGTAGCGGTGACGATGATGAATCGCGCCGAATT
>UCQR01019296.1:0-12177 GCA_900474235.1 Cecidostiba semifascia | reverse complement strand
AAGCTGTTTGAATGACATCGTAGGTTTCTAGATCATCTCAAGAGTACTGTAAAACATTTTCAAGTCATTTTATCAACAACTCATCGAGTAACAGCGAGTTTAACAAAAGCGAGTTTAATGTACTACCGCCGCGGCGCACTGGGCCAATGTTTTCGACACGGTCAGTGCAGTATGTCATTTTCGCACACAACACCCGTACAACTCTGAGATTCGATGATTTCTATTTTTAAATTTGCTCGGCAATCCTTGAGCAGTGATGTACTTAAAAAGCTGACGAAAATGAGATGTCTGCTGGGCAGTGACTACTGAAGGAACTCCCGAGTTGATTCGGAATTCGGGAGGAACTGGCGAAAACTGCTGATCATTTCCACCAGGGAGTGTATCTCCGAGAAAACTCTAATTTATCAAACAGATGTATTACCACGTGTTTTTTTTGTGTAATCGTTGGTAGAACTTTTTATCAGAACACGGTATTGTCTCTCATAACTTGGCACGTAGTTCCGATAATTTTGGTGCATCGCCTTAACAGCAATCCCTGCATAACGATCGCCATTTAGAGGCGTTAAACCAAGACTGGAAGTAGGTACTTAGCCGAATGAGCCCAGTCGCTGCTTAACTAGACTGGAGGATATCGACCACCGTAAACAGTTTATATTAGGACTGCTCTTAAAGACTTTCTGTTAAGCTTCCTGTGCTTCATTTAATGCCAAGTTTTTCAAACTGTTGCCCTATTTTAATGAACAGTTGCCACCTGTGTTTCGGTTCGTGTCTTTGTTTTCAGTGTTTCAAGTCTAATCATGTATATAATATGGAGTTTAATTTACACTCCAAATTTTTCCTCCACGGAAAGTGTCACTATTCGTTGCTGATCCCTAGAAACACAAAAAGAACTATACCAACAATTATCGATACTAACAATTTCTAACAATAAGAAACTCTTTTTTCAAGCATGATAAGTATCATTTTAAACTTGTAAGTAATCTTGCATGTCTTTCAACGTTTGCTAAGTGATCTTTGCATACGAGCAATTTGGTTAGGTATACGTGATGTGACCGATAACCGCATCTATCAAACGCGATCGTTACGACGATCGCGATCCAATCGCGGAATGTCGTTTCAATTGTCGGATAAGTCCCGAAGATTCCCTGAGTGTGAATCGAAGGTATAACTTGGGGTTTTCGGTACGGTATTTTCGTTTTATTGGGTCGTAAGGCGATCAAACACGTGCGGCCAGATTCAAAGCGACAAGTATTGAAAAACGCATCAAGAATGTTTTGCTTTTATTTTACTACATACGACGTTGGGTGATTTCATCGTTTGCTGAAAGTTATACGGCACGTATAGATGTGCATATTATTTTTTTTAGATTAAATGAAAAATCAATATGTCGTTCTGCTCGATATTCATTCCGTACAAATGTACGTATTTTTTAATAGAAAAGTATTACATTATTACAAGTATTAAATATTACAATGCATGAAGTATTTTTCTTACACAACTAAACTTGATGATCAATAATCAATAGGAATATATCTGAAAAATCTGCTCAAAAGTAATAGCAACATATCGGACCATTAAAATTTCCAGAGACGAGAATTATAATTTTGAGATCTAGATTTCGCTGGCTCGGCCGTATATACCCCTCTCGTTTCGACGAGTCAGTAGTCGATTTGAAGTGTGCATGTGCAGTGTGTGCGCTTTAGGCTCCTTTGTGCAGTAGCCCCCCGTGCACATGTGCGCATATATAGAAATCGAATGAGTCACTCGCAATTCTTCGTAAAATCGCACATCTGGTCAGTCTCTTGGATCGTCGACATCGACGAATTCAAGTTGCTACAGTATATAGCTGCTGGCAATGCGTGTATATTTCGTTGTAATCCCATTGATTGTTAATAATAAACTATATCTCATCGCGGTGTTAGTAAAATAAACAATTTCGAGCTGCGATTCATGCAATTTTGTACACACTGCGCATACACATCCGCAAGCTAAAACATGTAATTTTTATCAATATAACCGCGACGAAAATCGCCGTAATAAATTCGAACCCTTAGCAGCTTAATAAGCAGAATTACACACGAATAAACGCCAACACGTTCCTTGATACACCAATCGCCGCAGCTTTAAGCCTTTCATTTGCAGTTGGCGCACGCTTTCGCCAACATCAGAGCGCAATAGCAACAACAATCACTATAATCACGCGCATGCACACCCCCACTTTTGCGCGGCCGACAAGGTACGGAGAAAAAAGAATGCTCGAAAAACCGCCGCTGGTAAACATGGACTCTCTCTCTCTCTCTCTCTTTTTCTCTTTTTCTCGAGAGAACCACCGCGCGGCTCTCTTTGGCTTTCAGCCCTGTTTACCGTGGAAAATTAGAGAGAAGACATTCGCGGCATGCGCGCAATGTCTCCGCCGAGTGTGTGTGTGCTGTGTGTGAACGGTCTGTTATTAACCCGACGCGTAAATCAAAAGTGCCGCGCGTAAAAGTACGCGCGTGTGCTATAGGGATGACCGTTTCGCGCGGGCAGACGAGCTTTTCCATCTTCGCTAATTTTCGCACGCCGCTCTTGCTGAATCGTCGGTGTACCGTAAGGGCCTCCTTACAGGCCTCATTGTGGTGCTGAGCTATTAAACGCCTTCGCACTGCCTTTTTTTCTCTCTTATTTCAAGTGAAATGGTCGTACGTGTGTGTGAATGGAGTTGAAGTTTAGAGTTGTCGTAATTCACTCGTTTGCTCATTATATTTCGATGATGGATTTTCATTCGTCGAGTCATATCCAGCGGTGTGTAATATTTGGAAAAGTAATGGGTCTCTGATGTTTTATTATCTAGTCGAGGAAAGTTTTATGGATCGAGGTGTCTAAGATTATACTGGTATTGGGTGTGGCGTTTACTGGCTGCTGTAAAAGAAAATATTAACTTATGGCCGCATTCTGAAAATGAGTAATCCCCAACGTAGTATACAGAGACATTTTAGCAAATCATGTATTGAAAAATCGAGAATCGAGGCAAGGTATAAAAAGAGACGAAAGTTGAATCTTTGAAAATCAGATGAGGTCAAAAAACGTTCGAGCGTATTACAAAAAGCCCAACTAGAGAGGCGCGCTTAACTTTTCTCTATCTCCATATCCATACAGCGTCATCACGCGTTCAAGTCGGCGAAAAAACCGTAATAGAGAAGTAGGTGGGCGAAACGGGGCAAAAAAAGCCTGCAGGTGATTCAGCTTTTTATTGGCAGTCGGCCAACGGAGTGCGAGATTATATGTATACACGCGTGCGCGCAGGTGCTCGCGTCAAGTGCATCGTCGCGCATTCGGAGAATAAGCGGGCAATTAGCGCGCATCATATCGGCGCAAAGAAGAATTCGCTTCGTTGAGCCGACGAGCGGCGGTCATCGTCGTATATAGCAGAGCTATTTTAATTTTCGTCATTTTTCTCTCCCAAGCTCGCCGAGTCCTGATTTTGCTCGTATATGTGCAGAGGAGAAGAAAAAGCTGCAGCGAACGTGGAATCGAGCTGAGTCGTTATTTGAAATCCGCGCTGTGTAACTTGCAATTAGTACTGGAAACCAGAGGGGAGTTTGTCTGTGGGAAAATGCTACTTTGTTCTTCTGCATATAAATCCTTGCAGTGATCATTCTGAAAATACGTTTTAGTGTACATACTGTAGCTTTTTTGAATCGAGCTTGAATTTTTAAGTCCACCCACGCAAACAGCAAAGAAGAACTCGGTCGGTAACGCGTTCCGCATTCTTCGCGAAAACGGGTAATCATCATCCATGACAACCCCTCGATTTCAACCCCCTCATCAATCTTTCCAGTCATCGATCGATCTTGCAGTAAAAAAAAAGTTTCGAATAACATTCGCACGTGGCCCTCGGAGTAGCGCGCGCGGGTGGTGTGCGGCATGCATTACCAACTCGCGATAAAACGACGCCGGTCAAACAGCTCCGGGAGTATAGTAGTTGTAAACTCGCTCTCGCAGTAACTTTGGAATCTCGGTCGGGGGGCGCGCGCACGTTTTCGTCCTGACTTTCTCGCGTCCGACGTATCCCGAGAGTTGCAAGACAAAGCGAGAGGGAAATAACGAAGAAGAAGAAGAAGAAGAAACTGGAGGAGAAGAACACGTGGCCGCCGCGGTAGCTTGGACGAGAATGAGACGTGAGGCTATTAGCGCAGGTCATGGCGTTATTAAAGACAATGAAGCAAACTTTATACGGCCGGGTCTACGGGGCCAATTACTTGGCAATTAGTCGGAGCGCGCAGAGCGAGAGCGAGAGAGAGAGAGAGAGAGAGAGAGAGAGAGCGAGAGAGAGAGAGAGAGCCAGCAACAAGTGAGCTTCGAGCACAGCCGGTCGGCAGCGGCGGCTCCTCTTGCTTCCACCCACTGCTGCGCGTCGGTTGTGGCACCTCTTCTCGGTATATAGCCATCTCGCGTCTGATGCTGATGCTCTCCTTTCTTCGGCGTCGTACTTGCGGTCCTGCGCAGCCTACTGTGCAGCAGCCCAGCTTGGACTCGGCCACTAAGCTGCGCAACTCCCTCTGTGGACCAGACTGACGGCGACAGCATCAACCCCTTGTCGCGCGTCGCGATCGTCTTTTCTGACGATGGGCTTCGCGGTGTCTATACTGCATCAGTCGTCTTATTCCCGTTTGAAGCGTGCGTTTGAGGATATCGCGCCGGGTTTGCGTATGTATGGCGCTAGGGGGCGTTGACCACTTGGATGAGATTTTGATTTGTCTGTATCAAAACAAAATTGAGAACTTCTTGAAAAGAATCGTTTTAAATATCGTTGATCATTCTTTTCTTAATATAAGATATTATATAATTCCACAAGATGTTGCAAGTTGAGCGACAGTTGAGTGACCCGTTGTCAGTAACCTATATACGTCATGAGAGTTACAAAACGTCCGAAGCAGGAAGAGAAAATCAGTCGATGCGAAAAGTTGCTCGGTTCGCGCGCCAAATCCGCGCCGGGTTCAGCCAAGGGCGTATAGAAAACACCGCAGAGTACATGGAGCGGCAGCAAGCCACCATAAATTTCAGGATTCTTGGCAAGGGAGCATCAACGCCTGGACCGTGTATATGTATCTGCGGTAGCAGCTAGTACTCGCCAGGAGCCAGTAGAGCATACGTGTATATTATACATATATAGTCACCGTCGCCGTGATCTCTGACCGGTGCATGCGCGCGTTCAGGTGCGCCAACGTATACAAGCAGTGCATATAGCACACATACAGGGGGTAGTAGCGCGCGTGGGATGATGGTACACTCTGCGACAAGAGTGCCCTCTATCCGCTGGCCACCCCTTTCGCCGGCTCTCATCGCGACTTTCGTTTTGCCGGCGCTTGGCTTCTTTTTTTCTTCTATTTCGCCCCTTCAGCCTCACTGCTGCTGCAGCGATGTGCGTCGCCTACTTTCTGCCGCTTTTTTCGTCTTCCCATTTCGCCTTTACTCTTGAGCTTCGTTTTATGCGCGAGCTTTGTAGTAGCGCGCGCGCGCGGTGTATGCCTTGATGCTGCAGCAGTAGCAGCGCCTTTTTCATTGGGTTTTTTTCTCCCCTGCTTTTTCATTCTCTGCCGTGGCGGGTTGCAGGTTTTTTATTCGCGCGCGTGTATACTGCGTTGTTGTGTGTGTGTGTGTGACGAAATAAGGCGCGCAAATTAATGAGATACCTGCTTAATTAAGCCTCCTCTTTCTATTGCAGAATCTGTAAATAAGTTGTCTGAAATGTCATATCTGCAATATGCATCTCACACGAGGTACACAAACGTCGAGAGGGTATACGGATTATCGAAATAGCCAAAATCTGGATTTCGGTAATTAGCCATATCTCGATGTAAAGCAGCTCGAACGAGGGCTGTATACATGTGTGTATGATAAACTTTTTTTGAGATCTCTCGCCACTACTTTTGAGTAGCCCTGTACGCTACGAGCAGAGCACCCCCAGGGCCGGAGGAGACGAGATGGGGAGAGAGGGGAACGAGAGAGAGAGAGAGAGAGGGGAGGAAGACTGCGGGGTCGTCGTGCGCAGGGTGAGGGGGTGGCTCACGGCAGAGGGTCGCCCCACTGAATGTCTGTGTATGTGTATGCGCGAGAGGGGGTGGTGGTATAGGAGCTCTGCCGGTGTATGGAGCGGAGGATGGAGCTGCGGCGGGCGTTTTTCAAATAATTACATCGGGCTGCGGCAGAGTGGTGGTGGGTTCCCATGGCAACCGCAGTACCTTCAGTCTCTCTCTCTCTCTCTCTCTCTCTCTCTCTCTCTCTCTCTCTCTCTCCTACGAATCGGCGGCGGTGGCGCAACCGAGCGGCGCAGCCTCCATCTCGCTCTCTTCCGTGTCTCTTCTCGCTCTTTCTCTCTGTCTCTCCTTTTTTCTGTCTGTCGTCTTTTTTATGCGCTCGACGACTTTTTTTCTACCTCTTCTGCACTGGCGTTACTTATTTTTCAGCGGGGAACTAGCTTCTATACGCTGCTATAACTCAATTAATCGCTGGTCGTTTCAAGTGGTTCTCCAGGAAACTATGCGTTATTGCTCCAAAAACTAGATCGATACTTCAAGCAATGCCAGGACTGTTATTGCTCTGCAAATGCTTTAATATTTTGTTGTAAATCATACAGATTCATTGTAACACGGGAGAGTTTTGTATGAGTCACAGTTTTGCACTTCACATTTTATTGAAGCTTTTTTGCAAGCTTTCAACGCACTCACAGAAGTTATCTCATTAAAAAATTTATTAGTTTTGTCGTTCCTCTTGTTAGGGTAAACAACTATAATATTATCACGTGTTTTGCAAACATTAAGATAATTTACTTGTGTCGCGTACGTTGCACGATATTATTATTGTATAATTGAAAACAATAGACCGTGTTTCAACTTTTCTCTGCTCCTCGACTTTTTCATTCACTTATACTTTTTATGCTCATATACACTCATTTTTCTCTTTCCGCCATAGCCTCGTCCCTCTTGATCTCACGTTGCATACAAGCGAGTGCGTCGAAAAACGTATACCCTCTGCGTGCACGAAAACGATTCTCCCTGTCGCTTCCCGTTTTTTTTTTACCACTGGCGTGGATACGCAGAACGAACGAGATGCGCTGAAAAATGCAAAAGCTTTGTCTCGAATGTAGCGGTAATTTAATGAGCGACATCACTAGACAGACTATTTGTAGTGATGTATTAACAGAGTATGAAGTGAAATTATAATTCGTTGAGGTGACTTGAGGAAGATGCATTTTGTTCGTTAGAAATTCAGTTTTTTTACCTATATGTCCTTTCATTGCATCATAATTATAAAATCGTGATGTAAAATTAAGTAATAATTTGATATCATTAGCATAATTACTGCCGTTTTACAATTTCTTTGTATATTATTCATGACAAAGAATTTCTGATAAAATTTATCAGTATACGATAAGGAAATTAGGCCGTAACAATTATCACAACTATGTCGACAAAGAATTGGTATCCTTCTCTTATCGGAAGGAGCCTTGCGTGTCATAGTCATTAGGAGATGATTTAATAATTATCTATAGTGTATACCTAATATTCCTGGAGAATATTTCAAACATATATTTGATTTTTTTATTACGTTACATCGCGCCTTTTGTCGTATAATAAAACTAAAACAACCATAAAAGAACAAGTTGAACCTTCATAACACATGTCTTGCAAAATCTGAAAGCATTTCAGAACCTTACGTCAGCCGCACTGCTTTTCGAAAATCATTCACCAAACGGCATGCAGTAGTAGCAATTCTCTTCAAGACCTCTCGCAATCGATCAGTTCCCAGAGTGCAGTTCCGAACTCGGCATCAGCAGCACGCGACGCACATAACGGCGGCTGTCTCGCCCCCTACTCAGAAAAG
The DNA here is from genome assembly GCA_900474235.1 of Cecidostiba semifascia. Lineage (NCBI taxonomy): Eukaryota > Metazoa > Arthropoda > Insecta > Hymenoptera > Pteromalidae > Cecidostiba > Cecidostiba semifascia. The sequence continues at coordinate 4,311 of UCQR01019296.1, read as the reverse complement.
TCGTTGATCCGCGGACGTAACGATCAGCCTTGCACGTACACGACGTGTACGGAGCAAACAAGACGAAGACGCTGAAGAAGAAGAAGAAGAGGCAGTTGGCCGCCGCCGCCACCGCCGCCTCCACAGGTGGTCGGGTCACGAACTGACCCCACTCCCAGCGTCTCTCTGTCTTGCGCGCGCAACGGCGAGCCCCTTTGCGCTTGACCCGCGCGCGCCTTGAAAGTTCGCCACCGTTTCAAATGCAGAGCTGCCGCCACCACCGCGAGAGCTAAGTCGCTACGCGGCATTCACTGCGCGAGCATTGACGTAGTCCGTTGTGCTGGCCTTCTGCTAGTCTGACTTTGAGCTAGTTTTACCAGAAGCTGTAATCAATTTGAAATAGAAAAAAACAGATGCCTTTCTCAAAATGAATTTTTTTTCTCAGAAAATATTTAACTACAGAATTTCAGATGAATAGTGAAATTTATTTAAACGAAAATGTCTCTGATACATAGAGAATTATTGCATTGCATTCTTTAAAAAATCTCATCTCTTCTGATCTATGACCCCTCTGCGATTAATTAATCGCTAACATATAAGAGTTCTTTTTCACCCAGGTACATCCAATTACTCCAACGCGAAGTAAAACAAAACAACGCGACCAGCAAAGCTTTGCGCGCGCACCTAGCCACTCAAGGAAATTGACACGCCCTATTTTACACGGAGGCCAAGTGTCAACCGAATTTGTTCAAAGCTGCGACAAAGAACTCGGTGTCGTAGTAGTTGAAATGATTGGATGTCATGCTGAGGCTAACGGAAACAATTGTCAACGGATGCACTTTTTTAAAACAAAAAACGTGAATTTATAAGTATGTTTTTCATTATTTACAGTCGCTTTGTTTTTAAAAGAACGTCAGAGCTTTGCAAGCATCAGAGATTCATATCCCAAAGTAATAATTTCAAAAGCGTTGTGTCTGTTGCAAACTGAAAATAAAAAAAAAATTGTGTTCAAAGACTCAAAGGCTATTGACACTTGCTCCTTTCTGCAGAGCTTTTGAGCTTTATACACTCGAGGATCCTACTTTTAGAGTATCGCCTGGTGTAATATATGTGTGTGCGCTGCACACGTGCACCTATACCGACTGCACCGCTGAGACTTGGCTTTGTGCGCGCAGTTGACGTCGCTGCTCTGATGTCTCGCTCATACAGCTCTGTGTGAGCATCAAGCGTCGCTGCGCGTCATTATACTTTAACCGATTCAGTCAGATCTAGGTAATTCGTTTCTTTGGTTTTTAAAGTTGATATGTCATAGGTGATCGCAATTATAATGGTTATTATATAGCAACAGACAAAACATTAACCTCATAAAATTTGTTGGAGTATATCGACAACTCAATAACATACGTTATCCGAAATTGTTTTTCTTATCTGTGTCCACACACGATTACATGCTTGATCCCTAGTTCATAATTAAAAAGAGCTACATAACACTCAGAACTACTACCATGGAATCCATGCCCATGCTTATCGCGTCAGATTTATGCTAGCCATTACGCTCTCTCTATCTACACTAATTCTTTTCATCTCACTTATCTCCCATATCCTACGGAACCCCCCGACTCGCACTTTTTCTCCATGTTTATCTTGGCTTTTCTCTACACCGCACGACCCCTCCATCCTTTTTCTCCAATTTGCCTCGCGAGCTGCGGCCGATTCAACCGCTCTCGCTCGATTATTCAGCACGTGGCGAGATTAGGGATGCCACTCGATAGGCACTTGACGCCCAAGTGTCGGTGCGACAGCGTCGTGAGCCGAAACTTTTTTCCCGTTTCTTCCCGAAGAGTTCGCGACCGACTCCCGACTCTCGCAACGGGACCCTGGATCACTGTGTTGCTGCTCAGTTTGCCGTTGATCCGTTTCACGCTCTCGACTTTTGCGCAAACTCCGAAGAGGGTGTCAAAGTAGTTTTAGTCCTGCGCCCCATTTTCCTTTTTTGTTTTAGGCAGAGGATGAGGAGATTGAGACTTGGAAAAGTACTATTCACTTTTTTTGCTGTTTGGTGTGAATTCACTACTTCGTGTGGAGATTTTTCCCAACCTTAAGTTTGATCGTTGTTAAAAGGACGTTCATATGCATTTTTTATGATTTAAGATGGTCACCTATTTGGATTTCAAGATCAAATTAATATAATGATAGGATTTGTAATGCATAAAATTTCGTTATACTTTATTTATTGTGTGTAATATTGAATTCATTGAAAATATATTATCCATTTTAAAAAGATATATTCTATTATCCACATGCTACAAAAATGTCACGTAACACAGCATATTTCCAGCTTACCAAGAATGATTTTTCGCAAACTATAAATAACAATGTCGAAGGCAAAATCTATCATTTCCAATTTCTCTCATTATAAATTTACGCTCTTCTAATAATACCCGACTCCGTATATGTATGAACAAAATCCATTTATCGATTCGAATTTGAAACATTGAGCAGATCAATTCTTCATCGAGTCAAGAAGAAGAGATTCGCGAAAAACGTAACGGTACAGTGCTCCGTTTTTGCTTGGATTATTTACATTGCGATGAGGTTCAGTGACACGAAGAAGACGGCGACGAGCGGCCGCAAAATCGATTTCCGCGTGGCAAATGAGACAGTGTGCACAAGAGAAAGAGAGAGAGAGAGAGAGAGAGAGATGTATATATAGTGAGGACAGATATCCAGGTCGAGATTGTAAGAAGCAAAGTCCTGACGGATCGGTTCTCGCGCCAGACCGCAGTTATCCCAATGTAACCGCCATTATACCTTTTACACGCACGTATGGGTGGATGTTTGCTTTTTTGTGGGTAGCTGTTTTTTTAAATTGCGTTGACCAAATTTGTGTGACCGAAATTCAGGGGGCATTATTATATTTTTTTTTGCTTCAAGCTCAATTGAGCTTGATTCATGTCATTAATGTCACAGGCACGTGATGCGATGTGCTGTAGTCATAAAACGTCTCCATTTAATTGCGAATGTCATATAGGCCAGAAAATCACGGGAAATCAATACATCATTACAAAAAATAATAATGTGCGCGTGTTATTTACCTCTCGATTTGCACTACTTGTACTATAACGTTGATTCTGATGTTTTTTTCCGAAATAAAACGCGAAATTTTATTAATTCTAATTTTTAAATGTATTATAGAAAGAACTATTCTTTAAGCGTTAATCCAACACATATGTGGTAATAAAATTTCAAATAAAAATCTCCAAATTTTACAATGTGTCCTCTGAGTCATTTAATCGCAAAGAGATTCCAATCATCAACAGAAAACATACCCAAAAAAGCTCTTCAATAAATCTACGTCAACGTTAGCGCATACTTTTACTTTCAGAGGCTTCGCTCGTATCTTTCTGTTGACTTTTTTGAACCTCTTTTCGTTACTGCAGCTGCACCGAGTCTCGCGATTCATTAATTACCGGCGGCTCTTGCCTTTAATGTCGTAAGCCGCGTGGACCGTAACAAAATTCTCTGCTTGTGATTTTTGCCGCGCGACTCGTCAACGATATGCGTATACTCTAAATTACAGAACGAGGACCTGAACTTCTCTTATTTCCAAAAAAAGCTTGTTGAAACACATCATGCTATTTTTTTACGTTTTTTTACGGATTTATTAGCGAGAGCGTGCACAAAACCTGTAGATCTAAAGAAATTATAATAAATAGACAAGTTTGCAAAACTTATAAATAATATACGTCAATGATTTCTTTGTTAACAAATTATTTTCTTCTTTGTTTCAGGTAAGCTTACTTTTTGATTATACGTTTCACAGCTCGACTTGGCACAACCATTTTATATTGGTAAGTTAGCCCATATGCATTTCCTACAATAATAATAAGTAAAGATCGAATATGAAGGTACATACCAACATCACTAACGCACTAATTGTAAGTGCACCCGTTAACGCTCGTACATCATATACATCAGTAACTTCCTTTACATGCAACCCCTTCAAAAGACTGCTAACAAGTTAAGTGATTTGAATGGTCTCTATATCGCATAATTTATCAAGTAAAACGAAGTGACTGCTCCGCGACAACCATCATCGCGAGAAGGCTGTACCGACAAATTAATTAAGATATAAATTAATTAAGAGCCCTTATGACGATGCATAAACAAGGACTACATAAAAGACGCATCACAAAACGCGGAACATTTGATTCGCGCGAGTCGGTTGGCTGCTGCACTGCACACTCGAGGATGATGCACGACGCGTCAAGCGCGTGTTTCCGCATACGTCAACGGACTCGCGCGCGCGTGCGAGAGAGAGAGAGAGAGAGA
>UCQR01019278.1:18785-29026 GCA_900474235.1 Cecidostiba semifascia | reverse complement strand
TTTTACAGCCAAACCCACATATGACACCGCAAGTACAAGAGTTTAGCATCAGAGTGCCAAAGTAACTTAAATGGTTCATTTTGAAGCACGCAGCACTTTATTATATCAATTTTAACACTCTGTGTCTATTTTCTAGAAATAACAAAAAGAAGTACAACGTTATGAGGTTTAATAAAGTACTGAAAGTTGACTTCAAAGAATGGAAGAATGTCAAGTTGGAGAGAGAAAACAACATGAAAGACTTCAGAGGGGCAGATGAGGAGATGCCCAAATTTGGAGCGGGTTCAGAGTTTGGCAGAGATGCTAGAGAAGAGGCAAGAAGGAAGAAGTTTGGCATCACTAGTAGAAAGTACAAGCCTGAGGATCAGCCTTGGATACTCAAAACCAATGGAAAAACTGGAAAGAAGTTCAAAGGTATTCGAGAGGGTGGCATCAGTGAAAATGCAGCTTACTACGTCTTTACCCATGCTCCAGATGGAGCTATTGAGGCATTTCCACTAGAAGAATGGTAAAAATAAATATCTTTTACAGCTTTATTCATTTATATTTGAAAGTATGTTATTACATTATCAACTTGAAATTATGTTTTATAGGTACAACTTCCAGCCTATTCAAAGGTACAAACCTTTGACTGCTGAAGAGGCAGAGGTGGAATTCAGTCGAAGAATTAAGATAGTTAATTACTTCTCGGTCATGTGTAAGAAGAGGGCACGTAATGAAGAAGAGGATGATGAAGATGCTGAAGGGCAAGAAGGCGAGAAAGCAAAGAAGCCAAGCAAGAAAGAAAATCTCGGAAAAGAGCAAGAGTTGAAAATTTCGGAAATGGACGACTGGATGGACAGCGACGACGATGATGATTCCGGTAGTGACGAGAAGGAAGACAAAAAGAAGTCTGACGACGAAGACGATAAGAAGAAGAAGAAAAAAGGTGCTGCCAAAAAGAAGAAGAAAAAGAACGCGTCAGACGATGAGGCTTTCGAAGAAAGCGATGACGGAGACGAGGAAGGAAGAGAGTGCGATTACATATCAGACTCGTCTGCCTCTGAATCCGAGCTCGAGTCGCAAAAGGAAATAAAATCTGTTGCGGAAGAGGATGCTTTGAGAAAATTACTGGCATCCGACGAAGAGGATGAGGACGAAGAAGAGAAAGAAAAGAAGGATGACGCTGACAAATCCGATGAGGCAGATGGAGATAAGGACGAGAAGGATAAGGACAAACCAGGCAAGAGTAACGATAAGAAGAGCAAAGACAAGAATGTCAAAAAAGGAAAGAAGAAAGATGATACCGACTCTTCTACCGATGCAGAGTCCGGGCCTGATCAGAAGTCAGCGAGCACCCAAAGTTCCAGATCAGCCACACCCACGATGGCTAATGCAGGTCCATCCGAGTCTCTGAAAAGACCTCAGACCAGTTCGCCAAATCCTTCGACGGCAAAGAAGATAAAATTGGAAAGTAACTACATGCCGACTTCTGGGTCAAGGTATATATTGTTCTTATTTTATTTTCATATCGCAGTTTCGAGAGCTTGAAAGTAATTAATTTTTTATATTCTACAGTGAATTTGGATTAACGGAGGAGGCAGTCAGGCGCTACCTGATGCGCAAGCCCATGACAACGACAGAGCTTCTGCAGAAAATCAAATCCAAGAAGACAGGCCTTACGTCCGACCAACTAGTCCATATAATGACCAAAATTTTAAAGAACATCAATCCCAACAGTCAGAAGATCAAAGGCAAGATGTACTTCTCGATCAAGCCACAGTATTAGCAGTCGCATTGAGATGCCGTTGAAGCGTTATTTTTGTATACTGCGTTTTCGAGACAGCAGTTTGTAAAAATGTTAATCATTGAAATATACCTTTCATTTCTATTATTTAAAAAACCGGATTTACGGAGCTCAGCGTAAATAGGATGTAAGTATAAGTAGTGAATTTATTATTCAAGAGATAATTCTATGTGCAAGAATAGTTGGTATATATAGCCCTTCTATAAATCTGTAAAATTATTCGAAAAAAAAGTAATGTTAACTTCTCTACCTCTAAAGACTATTAGTCAAATAAAGCATTTCCAAGGGAGTGATACATCAACTATTTGAATGTTATCGATTTATTTACCAGCGGTTTCCCAATCTCAAAGTTTAAGTCACCTATGTCTAACCGTATATATGTAAACAGTCCTATCCACGACAATACCATACTCCAGTAATAATCTTCGTTCAGACAGACGCACATATCGTTCCTTTCGCGGTCAGAAAGTGAGAAAATGAAAACGACCAAGGAGAATTGTCCCTATGATGATATTCGCCATAAGAAGGTCTATTTTTTTGTTTGTTTTATTCCTTGTTGTGATCGAAATGAAAAATAAATTTTCACTTATCATTGCATATGAATCCAGGACAAGGACATGAAGACGTCGCAAGGCAAACGCAATGATAAGACCGCGGCCAAGAAAAAGAAACGTAAAAACAATGACAACAAGGAGAACATCGACATCAGTCTATAGGAACCAACTAAAACGACGTAAAATCGAAGTATCAAAAGGTTATTGTTATGTCGTGTATGCAATCGCCAAAATAAGCTCTCGAAATGTGAAAAATTTCGAAAATAAATAAGGCGTGCAGTCGTTCGATATTTCTCCCGTATACTCGTAGGTATCTTTAGATAAGAATATCAACGTCAGAATATACTAACTTTCTTTTTTCTTTTGTCTTCATTTGAGAGCAATTTTTAAGAGAAGGAAACAGCTGTTTCACGCTACCTCAAAGGCAAACTATACGAGAATAACGGGTCTGATCAGAAAGTTTCGGACGAAAAAGACTGGACTGAATCAAAACGAGTCATTTCGCCAAACTCAGGCTGACTGCTTGTTTCGATCGAAAACTTTCGCGATCGCGTCAACGGAGTAGAACAAAAAAATTATTTAAATTTAAAATCTTATTCCATGTACAATTGCTCGCTGACAGTGAAAAAAGAAAAAGATAAGTCAAAGATTACATAAAATCCACTCGCACTAGCGATTTTTATTTCACTATAATCCGCTTATAGAAATTCAAAGGTGTATCGGCTTTGCTTGTTTTTTCTCATAGCTTATTACTCAGAAGAAGCTGAATGGAAAAGCTTTCCGTTGCTCGTGCGAGATTAGGAATCTGTGTAATCATCAGGCGAGTTGATGATAGGCAGCGCAAAATAGTTGGTTAATTCGAAAGACAAACGATACGAACACACAATTATAAATGGCAAACAACTTTTTATCATATGACAGACACGCGCCTGCGCTTCTGATGAGATTGTGAGCCATTCTATTAAAATGATTTATAACAGACTGTAGTAGGGGTGTAGGTACGTGTTTTTGCATTGTTACATATACGTCATGTGTAAAATCGTTATTGCTTAAAGCTTTCTCGGCACAAATATAAGCGCTCGATTTCTTTTATTTATTTATAAGTCAGCCAGTTTCACGCGATCAATCATACGTGTGATAGCAATTTAACATGATACATCATTAAAACAAAAAAACTATTCCAACTTTCATACACCAAGAGCTGCATCCGGTAATTTTCCTCGACCTATCCCCACACTCACCTATATGTACCTCCAAACTATACCGAAAAATTCCGTGTCCACTATAATAATTCAGATAAGCCCCCTCCGTGATCGTGAAGAAAAAAAGAAGAACACCAACACCCAACGTGAGCCTCCGCACGTGATAAGGGAAAGCAGCAGCGGCAACAGTATAGTATAGTATATATAGTCGAGAAAAAGGTCGTACAGATAGGCATCGCGCTTATCAGCAATTCGGTACTATTTTTCTCTCTCTGACCCCGTAGCATCTTCTTCCTCGGCATATATGCGGCTGATTGTGAGTCTCAGTCGCACGGGACAACGCGTCCCGGTACCAGCAGAGTAGTGCGTGTGTGCAGCGAGATTTTTTTCGAGAAAGAGAAAGGGATTTGAATTTCTCGATTTTTATATGTGAAGAAAATAAAAACGGACAGAGGGTATGAGTGCGATACAAAGAGGCTTGCAGCGACCGATGCTCGAGCCCGGCAGGAGATGGGTATTTAGGAACAATACCTCGGGACTACTTGTTAACGCGTCCAGATGCATCAGTGTGAGTTTACGTTCTTGTGGAGGAGTTTGGCATTATGTATCCATATGTTAGGGATCGGTTTAAGAGTTGGTCGTCGATCGGTAAATTGAAAGGTACCTTTGTTGTGGTCGGGGTGGTTGAAGGTGTAATATTATTTATTGTTTATCGTATTGGATGAACGGATCGACGATCGTGTTAGAATACAAGTTTTGAGTCACCATCTTATAATAAAAATAACATATGCTAATTTTTTTATAACGACCGGTTTATTTGGACGGGTTTTTCATTTTAAATTATAAAAAGCGACCCCCGTCGGAACGAGCCGATCTAATCTTCTTGCTCACGCGATAATATATCCGAGAATCGATTCGATTATTATCTCAAGCCGGACACTATATATGTATATCTATAATATAAATCTCCAAACCGCGCTGCTGTTTACGGAATTTCATCGGTTATCTTGTTTGACGATTGTTGCAAAACAAGGCGGTGGCAGAGTGCTCGCAGTATACATGCCTCATCTGCAGAGCTGCATCGCAGTGTCGCACAAATAACATACATCATATATATTACTTATTGCACTGTACATACGTCTTTTCCCGCGGAAAATGGTAAACAAATGACTATTACGAATTAAAACGGTCGAGCCTTTGAAAATATCTCGCTCGAAATAGCAACTTCTTGCGTAAATCGACAATTGCGTGTATAGTTTACGCTCTTGTTGATCTACTATATTATACAACGATTTGTAGCTGTGTCATGTGGTATTATATATTAGTGTGATGTTTATATGGCATATAGTCGACGTAAACTTATGAGGCGTATCATTTCAGCAGTCTAGGGAGAAGCAATTGTTGAAAAAACACGAGGTAACTAAGTGCAGTCACGAGCTTTATAAACTTTCACAAAGCAGCTGATAATACTAACTGTCGATACACACTTGTTATAATATATACTGCTCTATGTAGCTTCCGAGAGCTTTTATCATCATTTAACAGTTGCAACATGTTTTCGATTAACTCTCATCGCTCATCATTGCTTTTGATTGATTATTTGAATTCTCGTATAGTGACGAATGACGACAGGGCATTTTTTTTGTCTTTCAAAATCGAGCGATACCGCGCACCGTTGCATACTTACATTATGCTTTTATATTTAGACGGCACGTGCTGCGCGGCTTTATTTTTGCGCAATAACCGACTGCTGCATTTCTTATCGAACTTTAGCGATTTTTCAATTCGGTGCTATCGCGCTTTGATTAATGGAATAATTGTTATCCCTGGGGGGTGATTATTGTAGATAATACTATTGCATTGCGATTCTAACCTTTACAAAATTCATCTGCACGCACGTGTACGGCGAATATATTTTTTACGAGAAAATTACGTAATGTGCGTGGATGAAGTTTTATGGAATAACCCAATTAAACTCCAGGAATTTTACGGCTTAGTCAGACTATTATATTGAGACAAATATTTTCTACTATCATATCTACTTCTTCAGTGACAGCCGAGATCGTTTGATTTATTATATCTAATCTCAATCAAGATTTTCAGCCTAATATTACATTTAACTTTACTGCATGTAAAATCAATCATACGCGTATACAATAACTGTCAAAAAGCCGCTTTACCAAAACGATAACCCAATAAACCTAAAATAATATAATTTAAACCGACCGAATTTACAGCACAACCTCCGTGGCAAGGTGATAGCGATTCGTCGCGAGGACCAGTCAGTATGGGAACGTCGTGCCCCTATGGCCCCGTCGAACGTTCGCCGGTTGATCCGCGCCGGCGTCAAGGTTATCGTGCAACCGAGCAACCGACGAGCCTATCCTGCCGGCAGTTACCTGGCCGCAGGTGCCCAGGTTCAGGAAGACATCAGCACCGCATCCGTCATCTTCGGTGTCAAGCAGGTACCCATCGACGCCCTCATCCCAAACAAGACCTACTGCTTCTTCTCCCACACGATCAAGGCCCAGGAATCCAATATGCCCATGCTCGACGCTATCCTTGACAAGAACATCAGGTTGCTGGACTATGAGAAGTTGACTGATGACAACGGACAGCGACTGGTCGCGTTTGGAAAGTATGCCGGGGTTGCCGGAATGGTCAACATTCTGCACGGACTGGGACTCAGGCTACTGGCTCTGGGTCATCACACGCCGTTTATGGTAATGTATCATATATGGTTTATAGGAGTATAAGTTATGTGTAATCGTTGCGTTTGGCGTTTGACGTTTTCGATCGATCGGTACAGCACATAGGACCGGCCCACAACTACAGGAACTCGGGTATGGCCAGGCAAGCGATCAGAGACGCTGGATATGAAATCGCTTTGGGTGCGATGCCCAAGTCCATTGGTCCACTGACTTTTATCTTCACCGGTAGTGGCAATGTCAGTCAAGGTGGACAGGAGGTCTTCCAGGAACTGCCCCACGAGTACGTGCCACCGGAGATGCTCCGTAAAGTCGCCGAACACGGAGGTAACCACGTGATTAATCATGTGATATATCGTACATATATGTACACAAAAAATTTGAGATACAATAAACGTTAAAATTAATTCGCATAACATTGGAACTAATAACTGACAAAATATTATTGTAGACACGAATAAAATTTACGCATGCGAGGTTCGTCGTCGTCACCACCTCGAGCGTAAGGAAGGCGGCGGTTTCGATCCGGAAGAGTACGACCAGCACCCGGAGCGTTACATCTCGACGTTCAGCAAGAAGATCGCGCCATACGCCTCAGTCATCATCAACGGTATCTACTGGGCCGTCGACTCGCCGAAACTACTTACCATACCCGACGCCAAGAACCTACTCAGGCCGGCATACACTCCTTGGTTACCGATCAGCGTCGGTGCACCTGCTCTGCCACATCGGATGCTCGCCATCTGCGACATCTCCGCTGATCCCGGCGGTAGCATTGAGTAATTAATTAATTTTTTTCAAATATTTTAAGACGATTTCATTCGATTTATTATTTGCTTACGACGATAATCTAAGGTTCATGAACGAGTGCACGACGATCGACACGCCATTCTGCCTCTACGACGCGGATCGTAACAAGGACACCAAGTCGTTCAAGGGTCCAGGTGTCCTTGTCTGCTCGATCGACAACATGCCGACGCAGCTACCACGCGAGGCTACCGATTTCTTCGGTGACCTACTCTTCCCCTACGCCCTTGACATCATCAGATCGGACGCCAAGAAGCCACTTGACGAGCACAATTTCACCCCGGCTGTACACGGTGCCATCATCGCTTCGAACGGAGAACTCACGCCAAACTTCCAGTACATTCAGGAGTTGAGACAGCAGAACACCATCCGTAGCAGGCACAAGGATAATGGAGATGTGTCCAAGAGTCGCACTGTGAGTGTCTCTTCGATATCTAAGCTTCGTAACGAATTACTGAGGGCGAGAGAGGTTCTTGCGATGGTTTTGCGAAAATTAGTTGGAGATCGATATTAGCGAATTATATAATTATACGCACACACATACATCATGTTACACAAATATGAACAATAAAAAGTTTCATTAAGAATTAAATTCAGCACGAAATTATTTAGCACGAAATACTTTCATTCGATTTGTAGGTGGTGGTACTAGGCGCCGGATACGTCTCGTCTCCGCTGGTCGAGTACTTGCACCGTGACGAGGACCTGCGAATTATCGTGGGCTCGCAGTACAAGGACGAGGCTGACACCCTCGCTCAGAAGTATCCAGGTGTGGAGCCGGTCTTACTGGACGTTGTCGAGCGACCAGAGGGTCTGGACGAGATCGTTGAGACAGCAGACGTCGTCGTCTCGCTGTTACCATATTCGCTTCACCACATCGTCGCCAAAAGCTGTATCCAGTCGAAGAAACACCTCGTCACGGCCAGTTACCTTAACGATAAGGTCAAGGCTCTACACGAAGAGTAAGTAAAATTATATACATAATTTTGTGTATAAAACGTTTGCTACATTCGACAATATGCATATTTAGAGCCGAGGCTGCCGGAGTGACGATCCTCAACGAAGTCGGTCTTGACCCAGGTATCGATCACCTGTTGGCCCTGGAAGTTTTCGATGACATCCGTCAAGCCGGAGGACGCGTCGAATCGTTCGTCTCCTGGTGTGGTGGTCTTCCAGCACCAGAGTGTTCCTACAATCCTCTTAGGTACAAGTTCAGCTGGTCGCCTCGAGGCGTTCTGCTTAACACTCTGTCACCCGCTAAGTACTTCCACGAGGGACAGGTAGGTCGAACTCCATTTGAAAATTCAAATTTCCCGCCGATTTTATTCTCGTAAATATAACTTGAACAGATAGTGGAAATCACTGGAGGCGGTGACCTCATGTCGACGGTACAACAGCTGGACTTCTTACCAGGTTTCGCCCTCGAAGGATTCCCCAATCGTGACAGTACCATCTACAAGGATCTCTACGGTATTCAGCACGCGAATACAGTTCTTCGTGGTACGCTCAGGTTCCGCGGCTACTCCGATACGATCCAAGGTCTTCAGCTCCTTGGACTCATTGACCCCAATGCTCATCCCATACTTCATCCCAACGGACCCGACATCACTTGGGTAATGTCGATTATCCTCATATAATTATATACTCAACAATTTATTTTTAACGAAAAACCTGATCTGTTGCAGCGATCGGTGGTATGCAACCTGTTAGGTTTAGCGAATGACGACATATTCTACGAGAATCTCAAGCAGAAGCTGGCCGAGCGTTTGGGCTCGGAGGAACGTGCCAAGTCGATAGAAGATCTGGGTCTGCTCAAGGAGGACCCAGTTCTCAAGCTCAACACGCCTCTGGACACCCTCAGTCACTATCTGTCGAAGAAGCTCGTCTATGAGAAGAACGAGCGTGACTTAATTATCCTGAGGCACGACATCGGTATTCGTTGGCCTGACAGTAGGCTGGAAGAACGTGGTATCAACATGGTGACCTATGGCGATGCCAAGGGTCACTCGGCCATGGCCAGGACCGTCGGCTATCCTACTGCTATTGCTGTCAAGATGATTTTGGATGGTAATACCTGCTGAGGGAAACAGAGTCTTTTTTGTTTTAATTAAAGTTTTGTGATTATTATTTGTACTGACCCATTATTGTTTCGTCTAGGTGAAATTCAACAACGTGGAATGGTGCTACCGTTTACACCCGATATATACCGACCTATGCTGACACGACTCAGGGCAGAGGGTCTCGAGTCATTCGAAACATCGAAATGGTTGTGAAAAAATCGTCACCGAGTCAACTTACATCGCTGTACAGAAAATATATATACGCATGATCATTTTAATGAAATGTTGACCTATGATTTGTTGATGTCATTTGCGCTGTTATATTAAATATGTGATTTCTGAGAGAAATCATTTTGTTTCAGTTTAAGTTATAAAGAGTGCGCAGTTTGCTATTGTTACGATTATTTTAAATGTACATTAATGTAGAAGAGTTGTTTTTTTTTAATCTATGCGCAATGTTATTCAGTTTGATAGTAATATTACATTAAGATATTGAATAAATACAAAAATTTTACTTTCCCTTTTAGGAATTATTTTCTTTTCGATTGCACGTGATTTTAGGCCAAAAGAGTAAGAATTGCGAGACATTTTCAATAGATACTTTGACTTGAATGCATGTTTGATACTCCAAAGCAATATTACTTAAATTTACTATTTTTTAGCGATATAATATACGCATGAAATGTTAAGCGTGAAGCCTTTGATATTACCATGCGTCTCCAGCATTTTTCAATATGTATTCGCTGATATTGAATGTACATCGTATGTATCTGCAGTAAATATCTATCACCGCGAGAAATTGAAATCTATCTCCCTCAGAGATTGCTTAGTATACCAACAGCAAATGTCGTTGAAAGTATAAAACGTCTTCTATGCAATTTCACATCAGTAGCTGCGTGTCCTCATATATATTTATTATATTGCAGTATTTTATTTTACAATTCAACTAACTCCACTACAGAGTTATAAAAAATTATATAAAAATGATATAATACGGGCTTTATTTATACGTTGAAGTATTGTACGAAAATAAAAACACTAAAGCAATTTTTACGCCCGTTTTACGATCAGCTATTTTCATACACCAAACAATCGAGTTGAACGTATATAGCGCTCAGCCCTAC
>UCQR01019267.1:6692-20582 GCA_900474235.1 Cecidostiba semifascia | reverse complement strand
TCGCGCTGTACGAACAAGTACGAACGCGCATAATACACGAAATTAATGGGCACGTTAGCCAAATCCTCGGTGTACAATCCATTAACACCAAGACAAAGTATCGATAATTAGAATTTTTCCGGATTACTCGTAAATAGTACAGAGTACAGTTGCCCGCAGCACCTACAAAGGCAAATAGTAGAAAAATCCACCCTCACTCTCTCTCTCTCTCGACTCTCGTTCCTGCTGCAAAGTATCTATATCTATATACAAAATCTCCACAAAGACATAACGTACAATGTGCATTTATCTGCGAGCAGCGTACCGCGAGAGCAAATTTTTCAACCTCTCCTCCGCGGGAAAGTGTGCTGTGTGTGTGTGCCATCCCATCTAAATTAATATATAGCCTGGTCCGTGTAGCTCCGAAGAGAGCCTAATCAAAGCTCGCCTGCGCGCGAGCCTTAACGATCTTTTAATCACCGTATACGTCAGCGCAAAATCGGCGACGAATCCTCGCGCATTTTGTAGGCCATCGTCGTCGACCCACAGCCGCGCGCGCGCGCGCGCGCGTCGCGAATTTATCCTGGCAGGCTCGAAATTCATTCTCTGCTGTGCTCGCCTCGCCCACACGTGTCCGCGTTCACGGCCGAGCTGATGCACATATAGGAGAGTCTCTCTCTCTTTTACGCGGCAGTCCCCGGCGGCCAATCGACCTGCACACTTCTCTCTTTCTCTCGTATGTGTGTGTGTGTGTGTGTTGCACCGCGAGAAGTGTGCGTCTATACTCTCTCGAGCAAGCGAGCCGTGAGAACCTAACTGTGAAGACTCACCGTTGTTCGTCCGGGTAGAGAGAGAGAGAGAGAGAGAAAGAGAGGGAGAGAGGAGCCGAGTCAGTCCAGACGGACCGCCGCGGGGTCGGAGGTCACTTGCGGCCGATTTTGCACGAATCTCTAGACTGGCGCCACACATGTGTGTGTATTATGCACCGAGACGAAAATATTCTAGTTTTTATGTTCGAGTATATTATACAGCAATGATGATGATGATGATGCGGCTGCTGCTGCTGCTGATGGTGCGAAGGATAAATGAGACGTTGATTAGCGAGCTGAGATGCGATACTTGACCGAATTATATGGAACGGTGAGAGGGGAACGAGAGAAGAACGAGAATACTGTTTTGATTGTTCAGAGCTTCCCATATATCATCTTCGTAATACTCGATCCGGCTTACTGTCAAAAATTCAAAATAAAATAATAAGTATTAGCCATTCTATTTCAAGATTACCACACGCGTTCGACAATTTTTTGAATATATACAGCTTTGCACACACAACGATTCTTTTTCAGCAGCAGTATAACAGACGCGTTCGGTGCTTTGGAATTTTTCTCCCACATCACCCCTTTTTTTCCATCGCCGCTATTTCTCCCCTCATTGTTTGGAGCCCCTACGCTTTTTATCAGCCTTTATGTACAGCCGCCCGGAGGAGCTGACCAATGCAAATCTCGTAAAAAAAGGGAGGCAAAAAAAGCCCAGACGACCGAGCGCAAAAACACAATCGAAAAAGAAGAATATGCAGAGAGAGAGAGAGAGAGAGAGCCGAGCTACAAAGAGTCGAACGAATCGATAATGCATGCGAGATTCTCCGGCGAAGCGTTAATGCCGCGGCTAAAATGATTTTGAATATATATGTGCGTGCCGTGAGATAGTGCATCAGAAAATTGCGCAATTTTAATCTGAAAAATATCTTCTTATGTGATTTATGGCTAATGCCTGATTTGATCTACAGGTATACAGGTGCACCAAAATAATAAATAACAATAAAGATTGTATAATGGTTCCAAATTAAGGTTAATCTCTCGCTGATAAGAATAACATTGCATCGTAAAAGACTTGAGCACACTCGACTCGTGTTAGATACGACGAATGACACCTGCTGGAATCCGAACAGTAGCTGCATCATTATCAATAATAAGCAGTAGCGAGATCGCCCTCGTAAATCAAACACTTTCCACTATATAATAATAACATCCTCTGCAAACTAGGCAATCCGAGTCCATTATATAACGCGTAGCGCAATCCATTCATTCAGAAATTCCCGTCACACACACACACACACACACACACACACACACACACACACACACACACACACACACAGAACAGTACGAAAACAAAAACCGAGCCAAACTAATGACAAGCCCTCTACGCCGTATACGCTTGGCTTCTATACTTATAAAGCGCAGAGCGCCGCACCGACAAAAGGAAAAGCCAAAGCGCTCCGTTAACTCTTGATCGGTCGTATACACAGGCGCGATTACGCGGATATATAATGCGTCGTCTATAAGGGATAAAATTCCTCATCGGCGAATTTACAGCTTCGATGACTGCCCGACTACCGTTATACGCACTCGCATCACGCGCATGTATATGAAGCCACTCTGGTCTATTACGCGCATATGGCTCGCTCGCATATACACTGCCAAGTCTCTCTCTCTCTCTATGATCCTGTGACGTAATTACATGATCGCTCCAGTTACAGTATATATAGGCGAGGCGGCCAATCATCATCCGTTAACGCCATTAAAATTACTGCCGGCTTCCGTTTCCTCTTACTGGCGCGCGAACTTTCTGCTTGCCGAAAACGTGATTTTTTTATTCGAAAGATCATTCGATCTTACGTATATATATAAGCCAAGTCTACGGCGTGGGTGTATAATATGTACTTGAGCGGCCGAAAGATGTTCGGTAAGTGAATGCGGAGATACGATCGAAGGATTATACTTTTTTCCCACATTGCTTTTTTACGCTTCTAAGGAAGACGACCTCTACGTTGTTTTCTCAGCGAGTCTCTGTGTGATGCGCTTGGATTTAAGGAGACGCGTATATATAAGCTTTAATTCGCCGCTGCCATTGTTCTACGATTAACTGTTTTTAGGGGTTTTGAACTTTCGAGGAATTCGTATATTTTTATTCAACACTCTTGGGATTCGAGATTTAGGCGTAGATACAAGACGAATAATTTTTTCTTATATATTTTTTTAGCAGTTCTTCCTGTAACCAATCGTTCTATAAAATTCCGATTGAAAGTTATTCCCAGAAGAATCAATGCAAATATAGCATCAGATTCCACGGCAAATATAATAATTTTTCTTCAAAGCCACACACGTAGCTATATATACATATACGCGGATGCATTTAGTTAGACGCGCGCACGTGACGTATACGCACGAGAAGTGTAGACACGCCAGCGAGCGACGTGCCATTCAACGGACACTGTCTCTCCTTTTTGTTCGTTCTTTTTTTTTGTCTTCTTTCTCTACTCTTTGCTTTGGCAAATGGGATTCCGATTCTATCGGAAATATTTTCAATTGGATGAACCCAGCGCTGATGCAGCGGCTGTTCCAACGACATTCGGTATGCATTAGTCCGTCTGTCGAAGAAATTCTTTCTTTTGCTCACACTCGACTTTCCGACCTCTTCTCAAGTAGCCCTACCTAACCTTTTTTCTTCATTTTTTATTTCGTGACCTAAGAAGTAAACTCCATTCCTTACTTCTAAATTACCTTTGCGAAAAAGAGAGCAAAGTGTTGTATCCGTTTAATCTTGAAGGTAAAAAAAAAATTCGGTGGGAGTATGTATTAAAAGTGCTATAAATAATTCAACAAAGGTCATTTCAAGCAATCTTCATGCCAGAGAACATAGCGAAGAGCAAAGGTATATTGTAAAGGAATGACGAATCAATAAACTTCAAGCTCGCGCAAGGAGAGTCTAATAATTCTGTTAAAAGGGTCGGAATTCAATATCAATCAACAGTATAGTATAGCCTTCCGGAGTCCGTGGATCGACAGAAGCCATTCGTCTGCAGTGTGCATCAGCCTAGACCATTGCTAACCGTGATTTGTATATACGATATCCAGGATCTCGGGGACAAAACAAACGTTTCAATACAAGTGACGAAACCTCAACGTTTCCACACATATTCATCGGCGCCTCTCATTTGTCCGTCCTCGCTGGCAACTAACGACTCTGTCCGATTATACCCGAAGCGTAACTTCCGTGTCTGACGTCTCAGCGACTCCTCAATCGACAATGGATATACAAATATTCCGGCGAAAGGCGCACGCGTGTAGCCATATATTATTACGTGAACGTAGGTCACGGCCAACGACGCGGCAACTCGAAAAACGTACGACCAATTCTCTTCCGGCACGTGCGCACACGCATTGCGTAATGAGAAGCTCCCTGTATGTGTGTATGTGTGATGCGACGGCTACGTCATCTTGATCACACTTTTGATCAGCCGTTGTATTCTTTCAGCGATCAGCTATATTCTGACAGCTGAATTAGTCTACCAAAAAGATATAGCCGAATAAGACAGTTTAATATGGAAGCGTCCAATAGCTTCTGCCAGTTTTTGTCCTTATATATATATGCGAGGAAATTAGCGAGTGATTCAGCGGGAATTTCTATACGTCAGCGCGAGAGATCTGATTTTGCATTGCAGTTTTAGAATATAGCATATGTAATAAAAGGAGTATTGTGTACAGCCTGAAAAAAATTGCTCAGCTACTTTTTATCGCTATAAAGATGTACACAAAATAATCTATAGCAGTATAGCCATTAAATTTGTCGTAATTATGATACATTAAAAAATTCTTACCAACGAGGGGCACCATCAGAGTGTAAATTGGCTGCGCTCCGGAAGTGGCCTTGGCGATGCTTTGCAACTGCGGCAGGTAATCGATGAAGCAATTAGTATCGGGCACCAGCTGCTTCGGCCTCACTTCGATTTCGACCGACAACGAGGACTTTTGTAGAATAGCCTGAAACATAATAAACGTTTTTTTTGCGTCACTATATACATGTATAGCTCGTTCTCGAGTTTTCAAGATACAAAAAAAAAAAAGTCTTAGAAAAAACGGCACATTTTCGCCACACACGTGATTCATCATCATTTCAAAGTAAAAGCCGTTGCGAGGAGGTAAATTACATTCCTGTCTAATTACAATGCCATTATGTCATCTAATGAATACACAGCGTGAAAAAAAAGAGGAGAAAAGAAATTCGCACGCATAGTATACTGGTTAGACGCAAGAATAAAATAAAAAAGAAAAAAATTAGAACGTCGTCGAGAAGCGGTAAACCAGACGAAAATTTTAAAGGCCACTAGAATGACGAGGAGCGCGCGTGCGGGCGCGCGAAACTGTTAAAATGCCATAAGCGCAGTAGCGCGAACATTCGCGCGCAAATTATTTGGCTTTAATTGCTCGGCTGACGCGCGCCACGGGGAATGCAAACTAGCTTGGGCGCGTATATGTATATTACATGCTAAATCCTGCATCAGCTGCCTGTGGACTTATTCCTGCACGTGTGCTATTCGAAATCAAGTTGAAGTTCAAGTGGAACGACGGGCAGCCAGTCAAATTTTTTCGACGCACTAGCGCTTCTCTCGCGAACCGAAAACTACTACTACTACACCTGAATAAGAATGAACTTCATATACATTTCCTTTCCTTCGGCCGAATTTAATCGCTGGCGTGTGCGAGTCTTCGCTAACGGATATATATGCCTATTCCAGACAGATGCTCGACGAGAACGCGATTTGGACAACTTCCAGGTTATGTTACTTATACGATTGAACGCTTGCGTTTGACCTCGAAACGACATAAAAAAAAAATTAATTTGTGTACTTTTTCTTGTAAGTACTAGTTGATGTTTTCGCTAACCTGATACGCTATAATCTAGCCTTTCCGACTGAACTGCTAAATTTTGTGCTGCAGTGACAAACATTGAATATAATTTAATACTGTTAATACTGTTAAGCCACTTATTATCGATCCAAGTAAATTTTCATTAGAAAGTGAAACTTTTCAAAAAGTTTATTTCCAAAGCAGGAAAATCATCAATTCACTAAGACCGTGTACTCGTGACACTTAAAAGTGCGTCACTATTTAACTAGTCCAAAAGAAAGGCGAACACAAATGCAAGCGCAGTCAATGCCTATACTGCTTCCACATTCCGGAGGCGCGCGGTGAGTTTTCATAATAAGCGAAACTCGCACAGTCAGTGCCGCTCGCGATTTTGACCTGGTGTAGCGCCAGCACGTTTTTCCTCTCGGCTGCCTGCTGTGTTCCGTTTCAATAGCGGCTTATACCCATTGAGCGTCTGGTTATTACCCTTTTACCTCGATTGAATTGCATAATGCGCTTACGTGTATTTTGGAAACATCACGTATCTAGAAACCAATATAGGGTCGATGTGTTTTTTTTTTCTTTTTAATTTAAGAAAACTGCTTGAATTCTTTTTTTATCTGATCATATATTATATTACATACAAGGTCTTGCCGCTCTGCGTCCGTTCTCTCCGTTTTTGAAAAACTTGAAGTTTCGAAAATGCGCGTGTATAACGGGAGAAGAACCATTTTTGATTTCGAGACACCAAGTATATACGCTTTTGGCAAAAATAAAAAAAAAAAAACTAGAATTTTGGGAAGCAATTATCCTCAACCCAGTTATCCTTGTAAGGAAAGTACAAAGTCTGCAAGTTGCAATTTACGGTGAGAGAAAAAAAGGTGTCAAAATCGTTCACAGTCCCGCACCTCGAAAAATCCTGTAATAAATAAAAAAAGCTGTTCTTTGCGCTGTGCATTCGTTGTTACCGGAGCAATCACTGTATATACAGCAAGGGGAGAAGGACACTGCAGTAGTCTGGTATATACGAGTGCTGTAAGTTTAGCGTCGGGTGTCCGTGAGAACCCAGCTCGGATCACGCGTTCTCTCTCTCTCTCTTGGCTGTGCGCGACTCCTCCGCATATTAAGCGGACGCCGATATGCGCCGATCTCTCTTGGGGCAGCAGCCCATGGCAACATTGTAAATGCGCGCGACGCTGGCAGAGTATATAGGCGCTGCATTCGCGGTATCGGGGACAGGTTCATGCCGACGCACGTATGCGGCCACCACGCGATATATCAATGAAAGCCATTTGGCGAGGACGACGACGACGACGACGACGACGAGAGCTTATGCAAGCCTACAGACTTACGCACGGCCGACTACTTTATTTCTTCGCCGCGCGAGCACTTCTTTTTATTTGCCTAGTTCCAGGGAGCTTTTTTCTATTCGCCGTTCATGCTGCTGCGGCTGTCGGGGCTATTTTTAGATTAGACGCGGCTGCAGAGTGCGTGCGCTATTATTGACTCTGCGTATTTGCAATCGAGACGAGAGCTGTATTGTATAGATGAGCTGGATTTAGACGAAATTTATTATCATGCTGCCATTAAGCTTTTATTGAATATAATAAAGGTATCCCTCTCGAAACTTACAATTTTCAATATAATTATTAACGTATAAAATTCAGTAATATATTATACACGACGATAAAACGGGATAAAAATTTAGGCTGACACGCATTAAACCCTGATTTTTAAACTCATCCTCTTATATACGAGAAAAAAAAACACCGGCTGTCGGCCCTCACGTATATACAAAATGACTTCGACGTAAATATGCTTTCGAGTATCGCGAAGTAAAAAATGATACTACCACTCGCTCTCCGGTGTAACAGCTTTTTCGAGCCAAGAGTATAGGTATATCAAAAGAAGAAAGAGCTGGACCCGCGCATTTTTTTTCTGCTCGCGTGCTGTGCACTCGCATATAATCCGGCTGATAGATGCGAGCTAATGCAATATAAGCCGTGCGCGTGATGGAGCTGCATTACGAAATCAATTATTAATCTTGTTTGGCTCGACCGGTCAAAAATGCGTTGGAGAGGAGCAAAAAGTCCAAAGCTCTCGAGAATTTTATTATCGCGTATATACGTGTTCTTTATGGAGGTATTCAATCTGATGACATACAGTCCGATGGTACGAGAAAGAATTGTTGATGAGTTGTGTTATTATTAACAAAATTTGCTGCCTGCGTCGTGACGAGAAGTTGAAAATAATCGTAAAAGCAAGTAATGTCCTTTGGGCATCGCTGTATGTAATGACACTCGCAAATCAGATCAGGCCGCACTTTACTTCTCCGCTTTCTCGTAAAAGATATTACTCGCAAAAACGCCCACGCGAAAAGCGCACCCTTCGAGACGCGTATCTTTCGTCGGGCTGATTTAGCGCTGATCCTCGTGGCATAGTCTTAGACTGTCCTCGGAGAGCTGTAATAACGTAAATTTTGTCGTCAAAGGGTCGAGAGGTCACAAGGTTTATACGATTTTAAACGCGTCGTAATGAACGCTGGACGTCAAAAGTGAACTATGCTTGCGGTTATTGTTTTCGTTTTCTTTTTTAACTGAATCGTTACGATTTTTTTTTCTTTTCGCAAAATATATATACCTAAAATCGAGGCGTCGAAAGCTACAGTCTTGAAATAAACGTTTTCATTTAGGCGCTATAAATAACTCCGAGATAACATCATAAATATAACCCGTAATAGATCATCTCTCCGCGTAAATCACGGCCTCGAAAATTTATGCGATTATTCGGCTAAAAGGAACGAGAAAAAAATCGAGTCGCGTGCGCGTATGTGTGTATGTGTGTGTGTGCCAAATATAATAAGCATCCTCGAATTATCGCTGATAGTCGCCATTTAATAATCTCCATGACAAGTCAATTATTATACTGCGAGAACGCGCGTATAATATATACATCCTCGTGTAGCATATACGAGATTAGAAAGGCTCCTCTAAATCTCGAGAGTATAATTTCCACGTCACACACACACGTATAAATGAGACTATACACGCCTGTAGCAGCGGCGTCTACTCCCTCTCGTCCCAGTAAGAGCGATCAAACTCGCGAGCATATTATGCGAAAAAAAGTAAACAAAAACTCGAAATATGCAAAGAAAGCAAAAAAGAGAATATAAGCTCGCTAAGCGAAGAGGGAGAGCGTCGTTCCTTCCTGGATTATACGCTAGAGAGAAAAGGAGTGTCGAGTGTAGTATAGGAAGGCTCTGAAAATTAATGGCTGTTCATTGAGGTAGTTCCGCAGACTCGGAGAGATGCAAGGAAGAGGTAGTCCAGAGACGACACGGATATCTCCTCTAGGACAGAAGAGACCTGCGACGCGCGAGAAAAAGACGGAACTCCGGCGAGGAGACGCGACTATATATACGAGAGAGGCAAACATTGACATTGTCACACACGAGTTTTCAGTCATCCTTTTCTCTCTCTCTCTCTCTCTTTCCTTCCTCTAGCTCGTTACTTAGATCCTGGTCCGGCTGCTGCTGCATCCAATCGTGTCCAAGGTGTGCGTATACACGCAGTCGTCGTCTCATAGGAATAAGACGACGACTATGCGACTCTTTACTCTGTCAATGACTGAGCTAATAGAGAGAAAGGGAGGGAGAGAAGGAGAAAGAATCTTTCCTGATTCGAGGCGATGCCGTGTATTTTCACTTATTGCGTCGCCGAGGAGACGAGGCGCAATCACCTTTCGAGCAATTGCTGGAATCGAGGAGTGCGATGGAGCTTAAAGTGTTGCAGCGTTGATGAGTCTACAGTGTGTACTTTGATTTCTTCTTTTTTTTTTGTTAGAGGGTCGGATTGACTATGGGGTAAGTCGCAGTCGTAAAGTCGTATACTCGATGATTACGTCGCTCGAGCATTACTCTGATTGAAAGCTTGATTCTATATCGTTCATTTTTTTGTTGCTGTGTGTTTTTCATTCTCAATAACAATGTGTTAAGTGGATTTCAGACGAGATCGTAAATTAAAACCTTGTTTTGTGAGCCTCTTTTGTGCGACGATTTATGATTCGACATAAAGTGATGATTATCACAAGGACGCAGTGAAACAATGAAATTTCGTCCCGAAATCATAAACAACTCGTCGCGCTAAATATACCGTATATATTGAATCTGAAATAAAATCCATCTCCTCTCTGGCGAGTCTGCAGGAAAGTATCAAGGTTTTACGACACAGTCAACAACAAGCGTCGACGAATCGACGAAGAGAAAAAGCGTCGGTGTGTATATATATACGCAGTCGGCTGCAAGCTCTCGAGCTTTCACAGCATCGCAGGGAGAGCTCGAACAGAAGCGAGTGAGAGAGAGAGACGAAGCGAAGTGTCCAAAGCAGGAGTCTCGGCAAAGGGCGCCGCAATTTAGGCGGTGACGCGGCAGGATCTCGAGGGTCCTCTTATTGTGTACGTGTTTCGCGCAACTGACGCGGTCATTCTGCAGCCGCTTCCCCTCCCCTTGGAAGTGTGAAAGCAGCCACTCGTGCGCTTTCAAGAGTAAAAAGTCAACATCGACGCGACGCTCCGTGGAAAGTAAAATATCCCAGGCGGCCCAAGACACTCCTTCGATCCTTGTTCTTTCTTCCTTACACGCACTTATTCTTTCTTTGATGCAAACAATATTTGGGATTTCCAAGTTTGCGCTTCTCGTTTCCTTTGTTTTCCTTGTCGTCTGCACTCCCCAGAAATGTCGGAGTTGATTTTACGCGCTTTCGTGCTTTTTAAACTTTTGTAAACATCGTGTAAAAGATAATAAAATAAATTTTCATTGCTTCTCTACACGCTTCAGCCAGCTTCTTTATATTAATATACATATAAGAAGTAGACGCGTAAAAATCGGGAAAAAAAAACCATGGAAAAAGAAGCAAACTATTATTTTCAGCCCTGACAAGTGCTCATCGAGCTGAAGCGACAACAGGGGTAATATACTGCAGCTGCCGCTCGAAATAAGGAAGTCATATCCTTTATCTATGCTTCTGCTCCGTCATGGATAAAAAGGAGTAGACTGCGTCTGAGCGGTAATACACAGGGAGAGAAAGAAAGAGACTAGGGACAAGAGCAACACACAGAGTATAGAGAGAGAGAGAGAATGTTATGCATCCTCCTCCCTTTATACACTCGGTTGGCGTTGTGCGCGTGAAAACCGTAAAAGCGGATGAGCCGACGACAGCGTCAGCGACACGAGCACATCATCGCGCGAGAGCAAACACATGCATACACACACACACACATATAATACACCGGGTATACTGCTCAGAGACGACACAATTCACAAGCCCTCCTCCCACGGGACAAGTGACGACGACGACGAGGACGACTACGACGACGACGACGACTCTCTTAATGTCGTGGAAATTAAAGACGTCAGTGCGCAGCAGTCGTCGCTCGCGAGCATCAGGTATATATAGATATACACGAGAGCGCAGAGATGAGGGAGAAACGTCGGTCGTTAGTAGACAAGGAAAACAATGGGCGCGCAATGTCGGAGGTCGTCGTCGCGTGCGACTGCGTCGAGGAGCAAATCTACTCGCACAACCCCTGGAAAGGGAGAGAGAGATGCTCGATGCTCTCCGCGTTATCTGCTACGAGCAGACGCAGGCAGTACGTTGACTCGGGCGCGCGAGGGGAACAAGAGAGAGAAAGAGAGAGATAGACAGTATATACGCGCAATGTAATATCCTTTTCCCCATAAAACTTTGAAAGCGCGAGTATATTGCGCGGTGTATACTTAACATGCGCTGCTGCTGCAGCTTTTTACGGGGGTAAAGTCAGCCGGCTTTTCGAGGGCTGGGGAGGGGGGAGAGGGGGTGTATGCGTACGCTTTTTCAAATCACTTCTAACGAGAGACCTTTCCCTTGTTTTCTATATGGCCGCGACTCTGCTGCGTGCTTGTGATGCTCGGTGTTTTATCAACGAGATAAGAGATATTGCCAGCATTGCCGATGGTTTAATTAGTTTCCCCCCTTTTTTTGTCCACCGAGCTTTTGGACTGTCGTAATCTTTATTCGTAAACTCATCACCTCTTTTGCCGATTTAATGAATATATAAAGAGCAAGAGCTTGTAAGTTTTATCGATTATTGAATTTCGTGAGCATCAGGTATATACTAGCTTACTCAATTTGTACACCTATACACATAGGTGTTTCAAGACGGGCCTCATTGTTTGCGCGCATTTTCTCGCGTTTCCACGTGTGTAACTGTATAAAGCAAATGACGTCGGGTAATAACAGAACGGAACTGAACGAAGAGAGAGAGAGAGAGAGAGAGAGAGCAGGACGCAACTTGAGAATGGCAGAGACGCCAACATCTCTCTCTCTCTCTCTCTCTCTGGTTCTTGCACGAACTATATGGAAGAGAAAGAGAGATGCCTACGTGCAGCAGCTAGCGCGCAATGTTCATACGATTAGAGCTAACGAGACGGAGAGGAACAGACCGAGATGATAAAATAGAACGGGAGAGAGGCAGAGGAGGAGGAAGAAAGAGTCTCGAGGTTGTAGACAGTGAGAAAGAGGGGAACGACAAGTGCAAACAGAGAGAAGTGTGTGTGTGTGCGCGTAGAGGAGAAAATGAGCTCTGTGTTATGTGTATGCACATGCGCTCGAAGTGAGTCATTTGTTGAACTAGGGATAATAATGCAAAGTTGCATTTTTGGAAAAGATATATCAATTTTTAAATTAAAAAAGGCTGATTATACGATAAGACTGCGTATATAGAGCAACAATCCTGTTTGCCAAAACGATTTCATTTTCTTCCCAAAAACAATTTGCATAAAATTTTCCACGAACCGCTCTTTTTTTCCACCTCTGCACACACTATACACTCACAGCACAACACACTGGCTCTCGTATCCACGGAAAAATTCATTGGCGCACACACCTCCGTATTATATGCTGATAAGAATTGCTGCCAAAATTGCTACACTCAAGCTCCCGCGTGTATACAATGCGCATACAAAACGCGCGGCTAAACTGGAGAGAGCAGAAAGGAGATAGCAAACTGCGGTTATTGGTTATCTGCTGTCCTCAAGCCTCCGGCGCAACAATTTCGTTTGCATCCACCGCGACAGTAGCAGCAGCAGCAGCACTTTGCATAATTCCACGATATACACTCGGAGCTTAGCTCTCTCTCTCTCTCTCTCGCTGAAAGCTCTCGAGTATCTCCGCGGCGACACTCACACATGAGAGAGAGAGAGAGAGAGAGACTGTATAAACTCGACTTCGCTTATATCGCGCGGCGAATTCGAAAAGTCGCTTTCCCGTATAAACACAAACTCGTTAATCCTTTTAGCATCAGCTAGGCGCCGGCGCCTCGATTTGCGTTACGGCCGGACTAACGGGCTTGGCCACGCGCGCGATGGGCTTTCAGCGCATCGGACTATCAAATTATATAAGCAGCGAGAGCGTCGACCTCTGTACGGTAGAGCTTTCGTAATGCTCTTCATTATACTTATCGGACTGAGAGAAAGGGTAAAGTTTGGAGAGGATTTTTTGCCAAGGATTATGACGACGCTGCAACGAGACTCTGTTACGATACGCGATGCTCATTTGTATACTTCCGAATTCGTCTAATGCAATTTCAACAAATTAGTCTAGGCAGCAGAAGCAGCGTCAAAATTCATCAGCCAGAGAGCAAAGTTGCTAATTAACCGATGTTCGCGCAGCGAGAAAATAATTGAAACGTCGTGTCCCAACTTCCGCGAGCGACGAAATTACAGCATCAGCATATATTGACAACAAAACAGATAATTCGGCCGACGTAACTCTGCCCCCTTGTTAATAGCATACCTCCTCGCACACGAGATCATATTATAGACCGCGAGTTTCTGATGCACAGCATATAATACGCTGCGTCTCTCCTACGCACTGCGTATTATATAGATGTATCTCGGGATAACCGTGGACGCAAATACGGGCTCCGCGCATAATAAATCAGCGCCACCCCCGTAAATCAACGAGAGAGTGAGAGAGAGAGAGATCGAGTCTCTCGGCTATATCGCTTATTAACGATCCAATTTCAAAACGACGAATTCGCGCCACAGTGTGCAGCCTCTCGTAGCGAATAATACGCCGGCTCGCGTATATGCATTTTACATGGGGAATCACGCCATTTGCATTCCACGAGACAGAGAGGGTGGAGAGGAGCCGATCGGACCACGAGATCGCGCCCCCCCCCCCCC
>UCQR01019264.1:5695-18585 GCA_900474235.1 Cecidostiba semifascia | reverse complement strand
GAGAGAGAGAGAGCGAGAGCGAGAGAGAGCAAGGGAAAGAAGAGAGCCCGAGCTTTTTCAAGGGCTTCATTAAGATTGAACGCTAAACATCGACGATTTCAAAGCAAACGTTTACATTTCCGTCGAATTAATTACGCTCGTCGTTAAAAGGCGAGAGGCCGCTCCGCGTATAACTTTTTTATGGAGAATCTATAATTACGTACATCGCGGAAAAAAGTATCGCTCTCTCTCTCTCGGTGCTATAGAAACGAGAAAGCGAGTGGAAAAAAGCTCTTATTTTTACGGCAGGCTAATTGGAAAGTCCAAGTATATGAATTGCTTCTTCGAGCTTTTTCGCGAAAAGGCTTATACTTGTATGTATACTGGCTGCAGAATATGTGCCGGAATAAGTATAGGAGCAGACGACGATTTTAATGCAAAGATAATCGAGTCTCGTCAAAATAAACAATGGGTCTCTCGTTAACGCAAACTCGATCGATCTCGAACGAAATCTTAACTCTCGGCGTAGTTTTAATTAATTCGTCTCATCTTGCCGCTTCATTTAGACAGCAAACAGAGAAGAGCTCGTCTCATCGGAACGAAATCAAGGTTGGCAGCAGCAGCAGCAGCAGCAGCAGCACAAAGCGTCTGCATAGCGTACTTTCTTTGACGGCCGCACAATGGACAGACAGGAGTCAAAGAGCTGCGAGAAATTGAGCGTTTAACAGGCTTGCATTCACGCGTGTGCTACGATGGCCTATAACTGATCGGACACGACTCTCTCGACACACTTTCGATGAAAATGAGCCAAGTTATTTCCGGGAATTTTTGCAATGAAGCTTGTTATTTCGTCCGATTAAATGGGAAGATTCGTGGAAATTAAACGTTTTAAACTTCGTCCCTACAGTGTGCGGAGTTATACGCTTGTTATTATTATCGGACGAGTAAGCGGGTATATAGCTTTTTTTAATCGAAATAATATAACAACATATCGAAAGTTAACGATAAAAGTGGATATTGGGGTGTTTCGTGTGTAAGCGACGTGTAATCCAATTCGATTTTTCATTACAAATTATCGTGAAATTCAAACTGCCCGCTCTAAAATGTAATTCGAGAGGCTGTCGCTTGGAATTCGTTATCGACGCGTTGTGAAATTTCCAACCCGAGTGTCTGTCACAAATTTTACGATTCTCTCTCTACTCTTTTTATTTTTACATATCCTCTGCCATCGTTATAATATTATTCCCTCTCTCGCAACAAACATTATACGCTAGTTTCGCATATATGGAATATATTCTACCGACGCGCACGAATAACTTTCGTTTTGAGAACGAGTTTCGCCAAAGTTGCCACATAACTTTGTGGATAGAGAGAAAACTCGATAAAGACAGTTATTTGAGCGCGGCACGGGAAGAAATGATAAAATACAACAGAGGGCTATAGATAAATAAGTAAAAATCAACCTTGGAATAACCAAGCATTTTTTTCGAAATACACACACACACACCGCAGCAGTTGACACGATGACGGCGACTCTCGTTACGATCCAGAGATCAGCCGAGTGTCCTCCCCCTCAAAGAGCGCGCACAATGCGCGCCGGGAGCGTCAAAGAGGACCGCACGCGCCATTTCGGCCCCGAGAGTCGATGTATAGCTGCAGCTCTGCGTCAAAGCCAAATGATCGGAGAGCGTCGCCGGATGATCGCTTCATTTCCGATCGCCGACCGACAATGCAGGCGCCGCCTCCGGAGAATCGTGTAATGTCAGGCGTCGGTTTTCTTTTGATCTGTATATAGCCGTGGAATTGGATATTGCTGATGGCGTTTATTATTTTTTTTTTTTCACTGATTTTCGGACGTGTTTGTTTGACGTACGAATCAAATTTAGTTTGCAATGTGCAGTATAGTATATAGCTTTGTTAGGCGTTTTCGAGTAGTAAATTAATTTACCGTTTCATCAAATCGTGCCGATACATGCAACAATAATGCCGCGTTGCATTGTAATTTTCGGCGGCGATGTATAATCATTCATTTGGGAATAACGAGATTTGAAGTACATAACCGGATGATTATTCGGATGAAAAGTTAATCGAGCGACATTGTTTGCTATTGTTAATAGAAATTTGAAGGGCGTTTGACACAGGCTGCCGTTAAATTTGCCCTCCAAATATAATTAATGAAGCCAATATAACGAGAATAATACATGTATTACAGAAAACAGAGAACCTCCTATATAAGCCGCTCAAATTCCCAGGACGTAGTTTAAAGACACACGAGACCTCAAAATCCAATGATATCCAGGCGGCAAGATATACAATACAGCCTAGCTCCCTTATCCGTCCCCTACATGCCCAAGACTTTCGACGAAAGCAACGGGCTTTTCCCGCGACGAGAACCGACAGATCCTCTCTCGATTCACGTCTCAGCTGTGTGTACGAGGCAAAAAGAAAGAGCCGACGATGAGCGAGAGGAAATGCAGCAACACGTATATAGTAGAGGAGGAAAACGCGAGCCCGGCCTCTTTCTCTCGAGGATCCTGAAATATATTCATTTTATCTCGGGCCTGGCTGTGAGCCGAGCGGATGTGTCGCCTTTGCTTTCGGCCAAGACGACACCGGCGAACCTGCATGATAAAGAGACTAGAAGATGGTTTTTTTCTTTGAGAATTTTCCGATCAGCCGATAACAGTAAAGTGTCTTTGTTTGAATTTTTTTTTTCACACGTTGTATAATCGTGAATAATAATCGCAAAGTTCAGCCTGGAGAGACTATAATTTCCAGAGTATATAGCCACGCGCAGTGGCCGATTAACGATTTACGAAACTTAAACAAACCCGGATAATCGCAGCCCAGTTCCGCTGGCTACTGACCTACTCGAGCAACTCGACAATGCAGATTTGAAACTTTTATTAGAGCCCTTCGCACCGCACAAACACATACTCTCTCTCTCTCTCTCTCCGCCGTTTTAATGTGTTTGACGCAAACCAAAGTTCCGCAGTTTTAATCTGCATTGTTGTCCAGCTCTTGCTATACAACGGATTATTTGACTTTCTCCCACAGCAGTAGCGAATAGTTATAAGCGTCAGCTGCAAGTTCTCGCCAAGTACTCAGTTTTCGCGTCCAAGTTGAAAATTCCGGACGACAAAAGCCTATATACTCTGACAGACTATAATTATACAGACACAGCATCATCACTGTTATTACGACGCGACATCCGCGCCCGTATTGCGTATCACACACACCTTTGCCAGACTGAAACAGAAACTAAAAGGGATATAAGTCTGACGGGAAAACGAGAAAAAGGGCTGCTCGCGTATACCTAAAAGTCGGACGGCAGAAAATGAGAAAAACGAGAGGAAGAGAGAGAGAGAGAGAGAGACAGATTGCGCACTGGAGCATCTGCTGCCGCAAAGCCACACGTGCGCGTACACACATACACACACGCTTGACCGGCTGTCGTCGAGAGTTTGCCACGATGTGCTGCCACTGGCAAAGTGGCTGGGACGACGCATATACAAGTTATTAGGTCGCTACGGCTGCTGCTGCTGCTGCTGCTGCTACTACTACCGCGCATTTATATTGCGACTTGTGAGCTCGGGATATACACGTCTTGAGCTGTTTATCTTGAAGATTATTCGGATATGATACCGGTTTCAAAGGTTCGTCTTTAGAAAAACAGAGAAAAATTCTTTCTTTCACCTCGCAGAAAGCTTTGAATTACAAACAGTATCGCGTTAAATATTAAATAACTAATCGCTTTTCACTTTTCCAGCCCGGTGTGGTGGTGCAGTAGCAGAGTAAACTTTGTAAAATCCGAATTTTTCGACAAAAGATCATTCGTCACTCCCGGCCGGCACGGCAAAGTTTCGCGCTGCAGCCGCTAATTTTTGAGCGGACTCCTCGGAACCGAGCGACAGCAGCGGCGCCAGCCGTGAACTATACTGCCAAGCCGTGAATACATCAGCCGTAGCTTCGGACAGGGATAATTAATCTGAGCCCCATCAAACGAGGGTCGGGCCACTCGCGTCCTCGGCGCTGCATGACAAATTGCCGCGGCGGCGGCAGCAGCCGACCTGTCTCTCGTCCGCTCTCGCGCACGCGAGACTACCATATGATTATGAGCTCGAGCCTCAAAGCCTCGATATGGGAAAGGACAGCTGCTATCGTGAGACTATATACACACAATTATTTTCCGCTAAAGTTGAAAGTTATGAAAAAGTTTTTTTGCCCCTTGAAGAATATTGCGACCTTATATATTTAGGTTACGATTAAGCTTGTGGATGAAAGCATGTAAAAGCGCTCATAATGATATACCTTATGCAGTATTCAATCGATCCCAAGTTCTTTGTCGCTGTTTGCAACAAAAAACACGGCAGTCACTCTGAAGAAAGAGCAGTAAACGGGTGTCCTATAGCCTTCGGTTTTACAAAAATATTACTATACGACTCCAGCTCGGGCTAACTGGAGCGGAAGTAACCCCGCCGAGATTGAGTAGCGCAGTAGCGGTCTTCTACTCGAGAAAATTTCCACAAAAAAGCTCTCACCGAAAAAAAAAGGAAAAAGCGCCTCTTTCAGCACTATCAACTCACTCTCTTCGATGGTATATACACCAGATCGTAGGCTCTTGCATAATTTCTTGATAAAAAAAGACGCGCCTCGAGCCTCCTGGAGTTAATTTAATCAATATAAGAACCGGCGCATCCTTTGGGAGAAGAGAGCAAAGCCGACAAACAAGAGGTCGATCGGTCGGCTCATCTCAAAGGGCGAATAATCAGTGTCCGCGCCGAATTCGCTCTTTGTTTCTCTCTCTCTCTCACTCTCTCGAAAGCTCGCGATTTTCACAAGCCTTTCTTTTTCTCCAGCTCCGATTTTCATTTCCCCTCTTGGACCGACTTTTCCGCGTTTCATCCGCACGTTTTTTGCAATCTTTAATTTCCTTCTTTCGTCCTCAGCTCGACACGCTTTTTTATCCTCGTGCGGCGACGAGCTTCATTCTCTCTCTCTCTCTCTCTCTCTCTCTCTCTCTCTCTATCTTCTCCAGCTTTCGCCGCTATTACTTCCGTTATCTTGGCGCGGCGCTTTGTGCTGTTACGTTGTTTAAGTTCCGTAATTAAATTGCTCTTCTGCAGGCACGCGCGGGAGACTCTAGCATCTCTAATTTTTTCGAAAACGAGATCGCGATGTTGTTTCGGAAAATATAGAGGCTGCCGAGAGAGAGAGAGAGAGATAGAGAGAGAGTGATTTTTTTAATCAAGCGCGAGTCTTGATTGCTTCCCGCGGCGGTTTTATTATATTTCGGAACGATTTTTATTACGCGCGGCTGTAATAAATCTACGCGCTGTACATTTTTACCGCAGTGTCATCGCATTTGTAAAACAATAGAAGGTCGTGTGTGTGTGTGTGCGAGTGTACATAAAAATGCATTTCGATGCATACGTATTCCGCACGGCAGTTAATTTTCCCAGGCGATCAGCGTTTTCCCCGTTCGCGGAAACAGTATAGTACAAAGTCCGGCCAATTCAAATCTCACCATTATTCGAAACCGCACGACAGAACTGCTGCAGTGATCGAATTTGGGGCGGCTCGATTAAAAAAAAAATGCCCGCGGCCAATCTCTTTCGCTGATCCCGTCTTAATTCCGTTACACACCAGCAGCGAGAGGAATTTCCCGGGATTTCTCGGTCCCGCCAACTGTTCGCCACACACACTGCGACGTGGCTGATTTTCGGCTACTCGTTCCTTTGCAGATTGCCACGCGGCGCGAGCGCTGACATCGTCGTCGCTGAAATCGATTTGACGCGACGGGCGCGGCTGCTGCTGCTGCTCCTCGTGTCCGTTACGTCGTTGTCGTCGTTGTATATATACTTACGTGTCGTCGCTCTCTATCAGCTCTACTTCTTCTTTTTCGATTGAAGCTTTGGCTTTTCTCTTACTTTATCACGATATGATAGATCCTCTTTCGATGCGGGCTGATGGCTTTTATTTTTCAAAAAGTTGTTGATCGCGAAATGGATATACGACATGGAAACGACAGGTATAGTATAGTAGTATCTGTTTAATCTTCTTACGCTCGCCTGACTTTTGATTCTCCGGGGACAACTTTTCTCTTTTATAATTCTCTTGAAGAGTCGTCGGTGGAATTCTTATTTACTTTTACATATTGCACCGCTATTGTCTTGCCGCTCGAGCACACGTTGAGACTTTCTGCTACTGTTTCTTTCTGCAGTTTACTTCCGCTCGAGATAACTAATTCAGGCGAAAGTTCGAAGAAAGTAAGTATTCCCAGCGGTATGCGATTGCTTGTTTTCCAAAGCCTTTTCGGCTAATGTACTCCTTAATTCAGGAAGATAAGAATTTCAATTTTAATCTAAAAAAAAGACCATCAACGTAGTCCACTTAAAAAAAAAACCAGCTCACAGCCATCCACAAAAGAGCCTTAAAATATTTACACGCCAGCTCTCTTCGCCCTTTTCACTCTTTTTTCGCCGCATCTCTTCACGAACTTCATTGCCGCTGATAAAGGAAGAGGTGGAGTAGTGCATGTATAGTCGAAGTATACGACACAAGAGGTCCGGAGCGATGGCGCTGTGCTCTCCACGATAATGTGATTATTCGGCGAACGATGTCCGACGATGACGACGACGACGACGACGACGACTAAGCACTCGAAGGCCCGAGCTTGCATAAGGTCTCGCGTGATTGTCGTTTCGCGCGTCGTTGCCGCTGGTAAACACAACGACTATACGCAGCCTCGTGTTTACGCTTTATGATAATGTTCCCGGGGCAAGAGGTTGTAAATTTTTGTTGCAGGCACTGAATTTGAGCTGTGCTTCAGAGTAGTCTGAGCTTTTTATTGTTTTAGAGAAAGAGAGAGAGAGAGAGAGAGAGAGAGAGAGAGAGAGAGAGAGAGAGGGAGCGGATTATGGCTGGGTAAGTATGATGCATCTTTATTGCTGTTTATGCCGAGTAAAGAAGTTTATATATACACGCTGGGTTATTGGGTTTTACTTAGCGAGAGCTTGAATTTTTTTTTTTTTTCGTGGAGAGAGAGAGGACGTAGTCGTTAAACCCGTTGGTATATATCCTGTGTAATCCGGTTTAATTTGCGCGCTAACGTTTCACGGCTTCATTAAAAACAAGCGTTAAACGTATACGATAATACGCGATACTCGGATATATGTAATTCGTGTGAATTTTAATCCGACGCCGGTATATAAATAACAAAGAATTTTCCTGCTCAAACAGAGACAGCGTAAGGGATCTATTACGAAGCAGGTTAATTTCAATCGACTGAGCACGGCGAAAGCAGAATCCTTGAAATCCTTGCGCATCGTTTCTCGACTATAAAACACAGTAAAACACGTCGAAGTTCTCGACTCTTATATAAGAAAAAGAAATTCAGTAGCGCGTATACCGATGTCGTATCTTCCTTTTATCGAAAACGCGACGCCGGCGCGTCGCCTTGATACAGGCTAATTTGGTCTCCTCCTTGATTATTTTATTCTTTTCTTCTTCGTTGATAACATTATCAGGGACGCGCGAGCGCTCGGTGACTAATTGTCATTCGTCTACTGCGTATTTCACATGCATTCGCTCGATTGAGTCATCGCGTATATTTTTTGTTTTGCTTTATTTCGAGCACGAAATACATTTTATATTTGCCCTTACAATGGGATTCAAGTGAATTATCGTTGATTGACGGCATCTGCTTTGTATATAGCTATATATGAATGAGTAATTCCGACTGAAATTTCGGAGCCGATGAAAATATACGTATATACGTTTGAAAATTGATAAGCTTTATGCGCATCGAATGCCCCGTAATAAAGTAAATATTAATTAATACAAAATCGTTTCCGCACATATACAACCAGTCATATGCGCAAAACTCTGATATACCCTCTGGCTTATAACGTCCATTAAACAACGGGCTGTTACGGATCTAATACGGATGGAAAATCAATCAACTGGAATTTTTGGGACTTGGAAAACTCGATCTCTCGCGAAACCGCAGATATACAGAAAGAGATAGAGAGAGACGGCCATCAGTGGTATTAAAAATAACCTCGCTTCGGGGGTAGATACGGGAGTAGTAGCGCGACGAGGCAATTTTCCGCTCCTCCTGTAAAAAAAGGGTCGTCGCGTATATATATAGCCGTGGCGGTTATTACGACTGCTCTACGCTCTCTGTGCATCGGTGCAGCAGAGCACACGTACACGAGTATGTATATACACACACATTCGTTGAAAGAGAAGATCCGATATATCGACTTCCGGACGAGCTGCGACGCGAAACGAGATTTGACGCGGCTGATGCTCGAAGGGAGCAATATTTACCTGGAGCGAGCAGCGATGTGTATTATTGAGGCTGGGACTGAGACTGGGTTTGCGTTTTTATAAAGGCCTTTTCAATAGATCCGCTCGCGCTCTCTATTCTACGGTGATTTCTTGCTGCTGCTGCTGCTGCTGCTGAGTGCGTATATACCGTCTTCTTACGCGATGCTTCTATCATATACTTCTTCGCTCGCGGGATTTTTATTCTTCTTCTCTGTCGCTAGAGCTTTGCGATTCGCGAATGCTTTGTGGGCTAGGTGTTCAGCTCGAGCGAGAATATATATGTCTATAGGTACACACAGTAGGAGAGAAGCCATAAATGTGCAGATTGAAATTATTTTTTGTAGATTCTTTTACGACCTATATATGCACGCTGGAATAAAGTTTCGCGATATTTCAGATCGCGCGCGCACGATGCAGGAAACCCTTAGGCTACGCCAACTTTTAATGCGGTATATTCTGGTACCGCGCACTTTCAACTTATGTATACACAGTGTAATTTTTAGGCGTGCACTGAGTATGACACGTCTTTCGCGTTGCCTCGTTTCTTCTCGTCGCTGAAATATTGTAACTTTTTTTTCTCCGCTCTTTTCTCGAGGTGTGTCGAGAGGCTTCCTTATCCCGACAGTCAATTTCCGCGTTAGCCTTCAGAAGGGAAAATCGTTTAAAAGGGCTCTATTTCTGATAATCCGTTTCTGTGTCTTCTTCACCGCCTCATACCATGTATATTCCCCCCTACAGCCGAGTTATTGATCGACGTTGGGCGCAAAATGTCTGTTGGGCATTTACAAGCTCTTCATTCCAACATCAGCTACTGTCGCCGTGAAATAATTCAAAAGACGCGCTGCTACTGCGGCGGCGGCGACAATTTTGTATATAATTACACTCTGAGGCAATTTTTCGAGCGCGCGCGGTAATTTTCTCCCGATATTGCAGCTCGAAATTTAATGCACGGCTCTGAGAGAGCGCTCGACTAAGCAATTACATTAAAAGTGAAATTTCCAACGAGCTGTTTCGTGCAATAGACGTTTAATTTACATGTCAACGATGATGATGATGATGATGATGATTTTCGAAAATGACCGACTTTATTTTGCAACAGAAAAGCCAGTGAGAGAGTCCTTTCGTCGCGATGAATTAGCGTTTTGCAATTCTCTCCCGCTATCAAAACTTCCAACTCGCTAGATCTCACTGCGCAGACTTTGAGCAAAGTTTGATATAATAAGAGACGAGCGCGGAGAAAAACTTTGCTCGGCGTGCGCGGCTGCAAGTTTTGCTTTTCTAGCAATTATTACAATTCCGGTAATGTACACTTGCAGCGCGAGGCGGGTTTCCCCAATCAAAACTTGATAATGAACATCGGCTTAAATTCCAGTCTCTCTCTCTCTCTCTCCCACAAAAGCTCGAAGAAAATTGTTGCCCAAGAAACGCAGCGTTGAAACGAAACAACCTACGTATAGGATATACAATCGATACTGCATCTTCAGTGAAGATTAGTCAAAAATAAACGCCTCTATCAAGAGGATCATGCCGAGTATATTCAAAAATTCTCTCAAAGAATTAAATCCCTCTACTCAGGCATTTTCCACGAACTATATCAAATAACCATTTTAATCCTAGCTAGTAAGGCGAATACCAGCAAAATATGTGTTCAAAAGCCGTTTGATAATTTTTCTGATCAAAAGAGTGCACCACAGTAGCGTAAATAAAGCTTTTTTCTCGAGTGCAATCCGTCAATAATAACTGAAAAGCCAGATTAATTATAATTTGCTTTGCGAGATTTGCGCTTTTAATCCGTTTTCGTAGAATTTTCTGATATTTTCAATTGCTCATAACTTTTGATGTTATGAATAAAAACGCTTTATATGCTTGCCAGCATTAGCCTCGTGGTCTTTTACGTATCTAGATTTTGAAAGGGACTGCTTTGATAACGTTTACCAGATCTTAAAGACTATTGATCTCGTACAGCCCTAGCTCTCTAATACCGATGATCCGAAATCTAGCAAAACCTCGAGACGCGCGCGAGGTGCGAAAATGAAAAAATGCGACGTTCGCTGCTGCATCACGACATGCCATGGAGGGAATCTCTGCTCGGAAGGTTTGCTCTCTGTCTCTCCGGGGCTCTTCTGAATCCGCTGGAAATTGCGCTCATTACGGCCTGAAGGATTGAGGAACTGCTGCTGCTGGTGCTGCTGCAGAGGAGAAGGAGTAGGAGTAGGAGGAAGAGTGAGAAAGACGATAGCTGCCTTAGACAGACAAGATAGAGAGAGAGACAGAGAGGGAGAGGAGAGGAAAATGCCTGGAAGATGAAACGCTCGCCCGGGAACGGAAGACGTCGCGCAGTCGTTTCGAGGGTACATGTATGTGAGTATACGCGCGTGTCTACACTCTATTCGGAGGAGGTTGTTGCGGGCGAGACATGGAATTTGATTGGAAAAAGATTTGGCCTCCGTGCTTCTAATGAACGCGATTTCTGAATGATAGATAATATCGTAATATTTAATAGTTGAGTCTGTACAGTACAGCGCAATATGCAGAAAATTTTCTCAAAAAATATCCCCTCGCCATATTTTTACAGTCTTCTCGACTCGGCGAATTCCTTATACTTTATGCTGCTTTAGAGAGCAATATTCTCTCCCGGGTTTTTCGGAAATAGACGTAGTAAGGATCTACGAGCGCGCGCGTGTGCGAGATAGAGGGCTCAGGGATGAACGGATGCCGGGAGAGATTGAGAAATGCGCGCGAGCGAGATTTGTGTGTGCTAGTATAATACTCACCCTGCGACTGTTGCCGTCCTTGGGATTTAGGTCCGATGCCACCGTACCGAAGATCGTTGGCTGTAACATAAGGAAAAATAACATTTTTTATTTCTTTTTGGAACGTGCAGATTATTTTTTTTTTTCTTTTGTTTTTGGGATTTATTAACTTTGCAATCGAGGCATTATGAAGATAAACTGATGTAATAGCATCAGTTTTAGTATGAGCGACCCAAGCAGCAGGCCCAAAACAAGCCAGTTTTGTCAGCTGAAAAGTTGAAGTGGTGGGAGGGGGGAGGCCAGTCCAAAACTGTTTTATTTTACGGTTACTATTGACGCCACTATACTTACTACTAATAGAAATTGTAAGTATGTTACTATATCATGTTTGCATGAGGAATAAAAAATTGGGACAAGATTTTTTTCATTTCTTAAAACACTTTTAATTAAACACGTCACGTAATGAGATATTAACGTGATTCGTTAAATAAAAAAAAATTGCATAATTATCATGGTATGTCTCGAGCAAATGTCTACAAACTTCAAAGCAAACATGAAAAACAAAGCTCTAGCCAACAATACGCAAAACTTTTTAATTAGCGACTCGAAAAAAAAAGAAGGAACGCTTATATAAGTATTACAGCCGTGGAACAATTATGCGAAAACGGTGTAATGCTTAATCCCCGCATTATTACAAGCGAGCTAAGCACCGAGAGAGCTGCGCAGGCAGGAGCACCGCTCGTATTTATACGTGCTCTCGTAACAAGTGTTTTTTCCCTTCCTCTTCCTCACTCTCCATTTACAAAGTCCCCGAGACCCGTCGTACAACGCCTCGGCGGATTTCCGAGGGCTCAAGCTCGGACAAGAAAACCATTACACAAGCTCCGTGCAGCAGCACGGCCCTCTCCCATATACTCCTCCTCCTCCTCCTCCTCTTCTGCTGCTGCTTCGGCATTCTCCATCTTTCTTCGTCGCTCTATTTTTGTCCCCCGTTTCTCTCTTAGATTAGCTCCCGCTTTCTTTCCCTCTTTCTCTTTGGATCCGGCACTTTACCGCCGTCGGGATTCGCTTCTGCGTTTAGCGGACGGTCTGACCGACATTAATTCGTCAAGTTTTTTTAAAGATTCGCGTTTAATTAATGGTATCAAAATGTTTAATTATAATTCAAGCAGAAATTGATAATTTTCGATGGTAGGAGGTTTGAAGAAAGTGTGTAAAAAAAATTTTGATATCAGCACACGATTCTTATCTCGTGTTGTGAGTACACTTAGTTATTCAAGACCAGTATTTTTTCTCGAAATCACTCCTAAATCGAGTATAATAAATTCTCAACACGCAGCAAACTATACCATAATATAAATAGCAACTCACTCGAAAAGCTTCTCTTGGAAAAAGCCTTGCTTAACCGAAATTTCTTGCCGATCACGTATTTTCGGTCACTCTCGGCAGCTATATAATACTGCGCGCACAACAAACACAAGTCAGCTTCTCTCGTTCCCGGGCCATTATCTCTCTCTCCCTCCTCTCAAGCTTCGAGCCGCCTCTCGTCTATGCATCCGTGAACTCCACCCGAGAAATTCTCGCTCGCGTTCGGGATTTCACGAGGAGGAGTAGGAGAGGAGCTCGCACGGGAGAGACGCACGGCGACAACGACCCGGGAGCAATCGGGTCGGCCTGTGCACCCCATCCCGGTAATTGATTGTCACCGAGACACTCGACGCGGGCGGACACTTGCGGCTATTGTGTCTCGCGAGCCGGCGTACGTGCCTTCTTTCTTGCGGCCTTTTTTTTGTGTCGTCGCTCCCCCCCACACACACACACACA
>UCQR01019262.1:6440-18703 GCA_900474235.1 Cecidostiba semifascia | reverse complement strand
CCATTATACACGGACTCTGAGTTAGGGGAACGAGGAAAGCGAGCAAGAGAAAACCTGTTGGCTCGAAAATTATCTCGCGCGCAAAAGTTACGTGCGCGTGAGTTTGGGAATATTAATTTTTTTTTCTGAAGGATTCGCTGTGATTACTATAATTTTTATGGATGATGATGGATTTACAGTAAAAATATGCTTTTATATTTTGGTTGTTCAATCAACGATAATGCAATGAAAGCTACAATAAAGGTTTCGGGATTTATCGAGTATACGCGCTCTGATTAAACAGCTGCGTCTCGCTTTTTTTATTCAGTGTGTTTGATATAATCATGTTCCAGAATAAATAAATTCGATTTGTGTCAAACAATCGTGTTATTTGTTTTTATTCATGTTTATAACGAAAAATAGCAATGTCTCATTGTTATTTCGCATTACTCATTAAAACAATGCCAAGTGGATTGCACGGCTTTTTCTTCAGCGACGAGTTTTAGCTTTGGCTTTTCGCGGCTGGAAAGCCGCCAATTTTCATGTAAATTATTGCGGGTCAATCCATAATTCACATCTCTCTGTATTATTAAGGGCCTCTGATATATTATATAACCCCGTGATTTCGATATATGAATGAATGTGGATTAGTTGAGCTTGAATGCATTTGGTTATGACTCTTTGCGGCGCAATATAAACGTGCCCGTAGTATGCAAACTTGCAATAGATTTTGATAACCCAGAAACTTTGCCACGAGGTTCTTGCATTGAATGGTATGCCTTATACTCAAGACGACCTTTTCCTTATTCTAACTGAGAAGTATAAAAAACGAAACTATGAGAAAATCAGAGATGGACCAAAAATAGTTTTTAAATTACTCTTAACTCCGGGAGTTCTTTACGTGTAGTGCAGTTTGCGCATCACTTTAACGTGTTGCTCGAGAATATAAACTTTCCGAATGAGCTAAGTATATAGTACATCGAATTCGCATAAGACAAACTGAATAAGCTTACGAATACACTGCAACAGTGAAAAGTTTCCCGGGAAACTTTGTTTATATATCTTCAAGTGCGTATATATACATATATAGGAATACAAACTATTGTTGTTCATCGATCAGGGCTCCAAAGCTCTCCTAGTCAATTTTCAAAAACTACTCTTCTCTCGCCTATTAATTCCACTCCGACACTGTCTTCTCACCGGTGTTGAATAAGTATAGACTCGCCGGAATTTCCGAGGGGAAGACGTCGCACTCGATCGGCCCTTGGGAGAACGAGGAGCTATAGACACGAGAAAGAGACGTAGAGAGAAACGCCGATGTCGCCTCCAATGCATACTGAGCTTCGGACGATCTTCTGCACCGGCAACTCGTATAGATGTAAGGTAGACGTCGACCAGGGAAAATATTTGCTCTCTAGCGGTTGACTATACTATACCGGTGTGGGGGTGCACTTTGACTTTCCTTTCTATGTTGCGGCTAGAGAAGTGCTACACGCGCCCAGGCTATCACAAAGTACAATTACGCCGTTATTGAATTATTCACGCACGTATTGCGCCGCCCGAGGGAGTCTCTG
The DNA here is from genome assembly GCA_900474235.1 of Cecidostiba semifascia. Lineage (NCBI taxonomy): Eukaryota > Metazoa > Arthropoda > Insecta > Hymenoptera > Pteromalidae > Cecidostiba > Cecidostiba semifascia. The sequence continues at coordinate 17,150 of UCQR01019262.1, read as the reverse complement.
TGTAGCTTCTCTATGTACGATGTGGTGACGGGAAGTTCGAAAATGTTGAGGAGCTGCGAGAGAAAATTGAAATTTCATTGCAACGGGAGGTTGTTTGTGTATGTATATACGCTTGGGGCTTGCGAGAGTGATTTCGTTTGACGAATTTTAAACTAATTGGAGCTGGATGGACGCTTGGTCAAACGTTACCCTTGATTAAAAGAAGCAAAACTGATGTGTGATAACACAAAGTCACAGGTAAAATTTTCGCCCGACATTTATTGCTCCCATTTAATGGTATAAATCTAGTTTCGACAAGTGCTGCAGCTATCTATCTAGAAAAGAAGAATCACACGTACCGCACTATCGTATTGATACTTCACGCCTACGCAACGCACGCTGTCGAAATAAATTCTCAGGGTTCGCGTACAGCTTCAAAAATAAAAGTGATACATCAAAAAACTTTTTCGCTATATAATACGAGTCAGAATAAGACGTATAAACTTTGAAAAACTTTGGGAGACGCAAAACGCCTCCTCGAACTCTCAGCCGTCTTTTAACCCTCCTGCATACTGTACACTATACTCACATCAAATGCACCACGAAAATGCAGAGAGAGAGAGAGAGAGAGGGGGGAGCTCATTTGCCTTGGAACCGCTAAATAGGTCGGTATAACAAGTATAAACCCGAGAGAGCGAGAAGCCAAAAAAAAAAAAATGCAAGAGCCGAGCGCAAAAAACAAAGAAAGCAGGAGTGAAAATGCTCTCCGGAATTTCTCGAGAAATGGAAGCTCGTTAAGACACGCGGTGTGGCTGGTACTTATTATATAGTGCATAGAGAGCAGGGGACTTGGCTTTATCCGCGTGGCTTATAACGTATTCCATTCTCATACACAGAGGATACTTCCGGCGTGATGGGCCGGGTGTCTCACAGGGGAGCGAAGCTCTCTCTCTCTCAGGATATACACGAATTAGTAATTCCGAATTCTTCGAGTCGCCGTATAGCTGAAATCCCGACAGCACACGAGGTGTGGTTGTTGGCGTGGAACGAAGGATATTCCAAAATGGGTGTGTATAGATGTGTGGTACATCCCAACTCGTCGGATCGTATTTTATGCCGGTGTACGTTCGCAGCGGCTGACAGCCTCCGAGAGAGAGAGAGAGTCGTAAGTCATATTAGTTCTCACAATGAGAAGGGTTGTTCCGATGCCCGCGTGTTTTGATATATTCGCGAATGGATTTAAGTGATTTGCTTTGTTCTGATTCTCCGCGTACACGTGAATTATTATTAATGACGCGTGTGATATTGAATGTTTGCTTTTGTTTTTCTTTGATTGAAAACTTTGTGCAATTTTATGTCAATATAATTGCTAACAGCCCTGTGTCTGAATCACGATTTGAAAATTCGAGCTTTTCAAGCCGCAAGCTCCGTAAATACACAATACATCCCATTAAAGACGCCACTGAATTTTCCAACTCTATTTAGTAAACAGAAGCGAGAGCTTTCGAGAGGGAGAAGCTTAAACCAAGCCCTAAAACAGTCTGCGCTCTCTCCTCATTCACTCACGGCGCCGCCGCTGTGCAGCGGTATATATGTTTGCGCAAATCGCGCGAGTATATTAACGCAGCCGTAAACGTAGCCGCTCACAACATTTTATTCTCTCCTATCCTACTCTCTGATGCTGCAGTCGCTTTTATAAAATTCCAACAACCTTAGCCAACTTAATACCAAAAGCTCGGCTGGTCGACTCCCTGTCTGTTATATATGCCTCTTTTCTGCTTTCCTTATTTCATTTGCAGGATGCCTCCCCGTTGCTTTTAATAAAACTACGTCTCGAGAGCATAAATTCGCCGAGGATATAACCCTCTTGAAAGCGTATAGCCTCCGTTTTCCGCGGTTCAGAGCTTAATACGGATTTAGAGACATCTTCGCGCGTCGGAACTGCCTCCGTAAATCAGTCCTACCTCCGCAGAAGAGGAAGTAAACATAATGTTTGCCACAGAGATGAGCTGTATATATGCAAGCGGAGTTAAATCCTAGTCATTTCGCGAGTGTGTATGTATATATACATATACATATACATATACGCGAGTATTTCGTGGCGTGTATAACAGCGCGACGAAAGATAGAGAAGAGGGAGTCTCATTTACACCGCGGGATGATCCGAGAGTCTTGCGAGGATTAACTTTCAATCGCGCGCGGATTCACGGAATGGAAATTGGAGCAGTTTAGTGTATAGCTGGGATTGCGGGCGTTGAAAAATTCAGGATTCGTGCAAGCTCCGGCCGGTTTCGTCATACTTTTGTATTCTTGTATAGATATATGAAAACATATATATATTAAATTAGTAAGTGTACGCGTGTGTTTGAGCGAACAAAAGTGACGAAAGGAACCCTTATACTAACGAAACTTTTTTTATTACGGCAATGAACGCAATGAAAAACGCGCAGTCGAAGAAGAAGAAGAAAAACAAAAGCATCAGAGCTGAATACAACCCTCATTCATGCAAGAAAGGTCCCCGACATTTTATTTACTCAGCAAAGCATGTAATTGTGATACTTTCAACTCAAGAAAATAATACCGGAGTGCACGTGCACGCGCGGCTATCATACTTGAGGATGAAAAAGAAGACGAAGAAAAAAAAAACACAGAGCCCACCTTTGAAAGCCAGCTTGTCGCGCATCTCTCCCGAGCGTGTTCCCCTTCTATATATAGTATATATACTAACCAAGCATATACCTTTTCGCCCATTGTGCAGCTCGAGCTTCCGGTATTCCGTTATTGTTATGCTCGGCGGCCTATAGATACACACACATACACATACTATATAGCGACACGTATTATCCACACTCTCTTATACCAAATCCTACTTCTATATATCTTGTGCCCACACACACACACACACACATATATACTCCGCCCTTATCTCGTTCCTTTTGGCTCTTGCCTCTCGCGTCCCAGTAGTGCCGAGCAGAGAGCCCGAGCGCGCGAAGGAAGAGTCGTTAGCAATTGAAGGTCGAGCCTCGTTTTCGAGGCAAGCCATCTTTTGTTCCAAAGTGGAGGAATTGAAAAGAAAAGTGGGACACTCGCGGCAACGACTCTACTGCTTCTGCTGCTGAAGCTTGCGGAGAGAAAAAGAAGGAAAGAGCACGGTGCGGGGGCGCCTGAGCTTAAAGGGGCGCAAGACACACCGCGCAGTCGTTAAATTGAAAATCTATGAATAAGCGCGGAATTATATGTACGAGAGAGCTGCTGCTGCCGCTGCTACGTCGAGAGTTTTTAAAAGCAGTTTTTCTTCTGTATATGTATACTCGCTTTTTTTTTATCGCGGTGCACGATGGAGATGCAGTTTGTATAGGTGCTTATTTTTTTAATGCGATACGTATATAACGATATTTCAATTTACATGAGATATACAGCTGCGACGCTGCGGAATCGAAATAAAAATGAAGTATTTCATAACGAGCGAAGTGCATTATACGCGCGTTGTAAATAAATAAAAGCGGAGACATTTCAAGAAAATCAAAAAGTAAGAGAATAAAAACGCGTATATATCACCCGAGGACTATTATATATACAAGATGTCTCGTTATATGCGGTGTACGTTAATGGGGGGGGGGGGGGGGGGAGGGGTCAGAGGTAATTTCAAAGGATGAAAATGAAAGATGATGTTTCGTGCATGCGTTTGCGTCCGGGAAAGGCGTATAAATTTATTTTCCCTGCACAACACGCTGATAATAATTCATGGAAAATTTACGTCTCTTTCCTACGTAGTACATTTATTTCGAAATCCTGCGGAATTCGCGCGTATATATATACAACTGACCTAGTAAAACATTCGTGCTTTTATTCGGGCTAATCTATATTCAAGAGGTATAGGTCTGGTTTTAATATAAAAATTATAACAGAGAGAGAGAGAGTGGCTATATTGTAGAATAATTGTCAAAATACAACAAACTTCGATACCTGATGTTCCGCAACAAAATTCTATCCCAAAGCTGCAAATAAATTTCAGTATACCCACTAAAATCCAGACAAGCATGCACCGCAGCCAGACTAGGCCAAAAAATACACCTGCCGACCGGAAGCGTATCGGCATACAAAAAATTCATCGCCACCGGAAACCTCCCAATATTTCAACGAACTAGCGAGCTACCCACTGCTGACCGACTGACTCAGGCATCAGGGTATATAGTTGCGTCCGTTGGCTCTAGTATATACAGGTATACATAGCCACCACAAGACTATATACAACATGTATAACCGATGCATTCCGCGTGCGTTCATATAAGCGCTTCGACCCAAGGCGACTATCGGCGCTACGATCGCTGCTGCCGCCTGCGCTTTACTAATTCAGCGCGCGCTGAATCCGCGATGACGGAGCCAGATAACACGGGCTCCGTAGCTCTGCTGATACGGTCAGGTGGACGCGCTCATATTTGAACTTCCAGATAAGACGTTTTACGAGAAAGCGTTGCGTGATGTGCGTGTGGAGACGGTGATTCATTAGATGCAGGTGTATATGTGTAACTATATAATCGTCGGCGGAGCTCAAGTGCCGGCTGGATCTGGTTCATCGAGTGGGACACGATTGCGACTTAATGCCTTTTAGAGTGTTTGAGGGATTACGAGGGGATATATTCTTGTGTGATTGGAAAAGTGCGTTGGAGGAAAGTGAGCGAGATAAAAGCGTCTTTCGTAAGGTGACACACTTGATGCTTTAGGTGATCATTATCGTGGAAGAGTGAAATTTTTTTGTATGGAAATTTTAACGTTTTTGTGTATATTCTTGATGGTTTACTAATAAACGGGATGTACCAAAAAGCCTGATCCATCATCACGTTTATTAGAATGAAACAAAAAAAAAATGTAGGAGGAAAAGTAATCGATCATCAGTCAAAAAGTTCTATAACTTTTTTAATCTATGTAATTGATATTTCCATTTTGAAATTAATGTTTTGTGTACATTAAAAAACTTTTTGTTTATAAAAGTTTACCTACTCAGAAACTAAAAAATGTGTCAACCTCGCAGCGACTATATAATTGTAGCACGTCCCGCACTCAAAATTGTCAGAAACTAAAAATCCACGGAAACTCGTATAGCAGTAAGTTTACACAATACCGCTCATTATAATCATAATTACACACCTTATACCTCGTGCTCCTGAGCGCCATCACAATCGATTTCCCAACGACAATCATTCCCGGCGTCGCGACAAAAGACACGCAATTATCCAGGCGACAACAACGCGCGACTATACGTCTAGAGCCAAAAGGATCTCTCTCAGTGCAACAACGTGTGGCACCTGCAAAAACTGCTCATCTCCGCGCGATGGCGTAATGCCCTCGATGTCAAGGATAAAACGCCGACGCGCGAGCGCAGACGTCACGCGGTTTTGCCGAGTTGCGGCTGCAAAAAAAAAAGGTGTATATATAATGCGGAGATCGATGAAAACATGTGCGCAACACGCGATGCTGGAAGTTGCGCGCAAACGCTGTATACTTGCTATACGCTGAAGTTTTTCGATTAATTTTTTTACAAGAGCCAAAGAAGTCGAGCACCTTTTTAGCGCAAGGGCTTCCGAGTTCGTTTATTATAGAGTTATACTCGATGAACTTCGAGATCGGTGTAGTTAATACTATACAGTTTTCGACGTGGAGTTCTGAATTATCCTTTAAATTGAAGATTTATGCCAATAATGATTGTAATCTTGCACTTGCTGTAACGAAAATACTGTACACGAGCTTAAACCATATATAAATACTCTCCATATAGTTTCCTTTGACACTGGATCAAGGATGAAACGAAGAAAAACATTACCAACTCAACGAGAAGATCCAACGTAGTAGATGAGGGAAACAGAAAAGTGCCTATGTGCCACCTATCGCCACTGTTCGGAGACTAGAAAACTTGGAAGTTCAAAGGATGGGCAGATAAGGCCAGTCCAATACTGTTTTGTTTTACGGCTATACGACGCCACTGTACGACTGATTCCGCATGCTTACGCTCATACCGCTATAAGCCTGGCGGATCTTTTTTCTCCGAGCAGGTATTCGCAATGTGCCGGCTCGTTGCTAACTTGCTGACGCACTAGGTGTATATAAAGCCCTATAAAAATGCGCGCTATGTAGTTGCGTTAAACCGTGTTTTACCTTTATAATATAGAACGTAAAGTATGTGCGGCAATGAGCGAGCGCAGCAAAAAATTTCACAAAGTTTATACACACATATAAAGTATATATCCGGTATGATAAAATTCTAAAATTAGAAAATTCCACAAAAATATTCTCTTTTCGAATAATCCGTGAAAACTTCGATGATTGAAGTACCTAAATTAGGATGTAGAATGATAAAACTGAAAACTTTGTCGGAATAAAATTTTTCTTTTAAAAGAAAACCTCTCGCTCTCTCACTATGTTTCCCCAACGCCGAGAACTTTTCTCTCGCGGCTCCGAAATTTACCATTGGCCACTATAGTCCCGTCGTTTATATCATTCCGTCACTCGCCTATATACGAATCTCCCACACATTCACACATACATATGTATGTGTATATGTGTATGTGGACGAATATCGCGCGGCGGCGAAGCGTTGAAAGAACGCGGATCGTAAATTTCGGCGCCCTCGCGCCGAACAATCGGCCCAGGCGCGTTAGCTTCGCTCTCTGACCTGCATTTGGCACGAGGGTATATGTATATATATACGTATATATATATACGCTATACCGTGTGCGTATATACACCTGCTATATATGGCTCTACATTGTTTAACGACCTTTTAAAGCAGGAGAGAGTACACCTTGTTGTTTTCGCTGAGCGGCTATCCCCCTGCTCTCCTCTCTCTCTGTCTCTCTGGGTCAGGGCTTATCGATGGGCCGCGGTGCGATAAGCGCGCGCAAATATCGCGGCTCGCCGTAATGATATGGCGGCGAGAGCGTCGATGAAAATTGCTTTTGTGTTTTTCGGGCTATATAGCAAAGTATGAATGGCTGCGGGGCTTAATATGGGACGGGAAACTGGAGCACCTTTGCCCGAGGACGAGATGTGCGCTGGATTATAATATGAGGTTGTCGACATCAGACGAGTTTGGGAGGCTTTTTTTGGTGATGACTTATACCCGGACGAGCGCTTTGTCGCATAGTAGGCCTGTGCGTGGATTCTGCACCGTTGGAGTTGTACGTTCTCGACATTGTTTGAAGTTTTTTGGTTCGTAAAATATTCTTTGGATTAATGCTTTTAGAGGGCTCAGTCTATAGTGTCATTCAGAATTTCAGGTGATATGGTTCTATTCGAACGTTATACTTGAACATTTTTAATTTACCTTTTAATGTATAGGATGATATACTTTATAAATCGAATGATATGAAATTATAATCTCATTAAATCAAATTGTTATCAGTGATAATTCGTGCTATAGGAATGGTATACCTGAAGTAGTATATTATGCGGATCGAAATCTAAATTAAATTAATGTAATTAAATTACGTTATCTTTCAGCCTTTTACATTACTGTGAAGTGCCTTTTTTGAAATTATCGAGATAAATATTTAATAATTTAATTCTATCATTACAAATATTCAAGCTTTATTTTGAAATATGCATACGCAAAGTTATTGTTCATTTTATTCAACTGAATTGGCACAAATTAAAATATAACGAATGCAATTCAAACATTATACACACTAAAACATCGTATATAAAAGGATGAATCAACGCCCCAGATTGGAGTACAAAAACCCAATTTTTAGAAGCGAACTCATTCGAGTCGCACAAAAACGATTAACACAGCGAGCACGCGGTGATAACAGATTTTTTGTTGCCACATTCATCCACAAACGCATGTATATATACGATAAAGAAAGCGACGTATCACAGGTGTTCTGCCGCTCTCTCGTCGCAGATCCAAAAATGAAACGAACGCTGTATATACATCACTCGCATAATTGGCCCCGTATATAGCAACGTACAACGATATACGCGACGAATCGAAAGCTCGTCCGATGCATTCAAATGACGTTATTCTCTCTCTCTCTCTCTCGTCCGTGTCTTTGTGCTGCAGTCTCGTTCAGCATGCAAACGACAGCGAAGGAGAAAGCGATCAATCTCCCTACTCGAAAGGCCATAGATAAATCCGCGCTCGCGTCATAAAAACAAACAACGCTGCAGCGCATCGGCCCTCGAGCGCCCTTTTTTCCCAGGAGCTTTTCTAAATTCAATGATTCAGCGCGAGCTCCGTCGCCGTCGAACAATGTGGATATATACCTATACATCGAGAGGCGAAGGAGACGAAGAAGGAGAAGAAGAAGAATATCAGCGACGCGGGAAAATCTAGAGCAAAGAGAGCTTAAGAAACGGCGACGTGGAATTTGGAAAAAAAAGAGTAGGAAACGCGCGGGCCGCGAGAACTTTTCCGCGCGAGAAATACGTGGAAAGGGTCTCGAGCTGAGCATCGGATGAATCGAATTTCGCGCAGGGCTCGTGCAAGTACCTGCTAGACTTTGAAAAATTCAGAGACCTCGGGGGGCCTCGTCGTCGTCACCAGCTCCGTCGTGCTTTATTCTCAGAAAGAGAGAGAGAGAGAGAGAAAGCAAATAAAAATACAAGGCGTCGAGAGATTCCGGGCAAATTTTAAACTAAGTTGGAGAGAGAGAGAGAGAGAGCCGCTGCCCTGATAAAACACGCTCGATCGCACTCGCGAAAACGATCGGATGCGAAGTGAGTGGGTAGTAAAGCTGCTGCGAAGGACTCTCGCGCGCGCAGTCCTTTTTATTGCGTGAACGCTTGCGAACTGTTTGCTTTTTCGAATGTTTTTTATTGCGAAACGCTGTGGGGGAATCTGATGCACCGCGTCGCGTGTCGGGGAGCTTTCAACTTTTGACGTTCGCAGAATCGAAACGATCGCGCTGAATTATTTTACCGTCGTGGATTGTTTTTTCTTTCTTTTATTTACAATCGAATATATGAAGCTCTCGACTCGATTGAATTTTTCGCGTGCGTTGTAAGGTTCGATGAATTATTCGAGATTAATCGTTAACGGCAAGCTATCCGATGGAAAGTTCATCAACTCGATTTTCTCTATATACTGCAGCTTTCGATAAAGTAGTGTATAAAAAGCTACTGATATAATAAGAGGAAAATGAACAGAGCTTCACTCGATCAACTGAAAACACCGAGCAACGAAACGAAATAATTGAATTTCTCTCCAGCTGATTAATCCTCCAATTACGCTTCGGCAGCGGCATCAGCCCGAGAGGTACAAGAAGCAAATGAAATTTGTAATTGAAAAAGAGAAGCTGGAAAAGCAGTAAACGAACAACGCAAGTATACCTTCTATTACTACTGCTACTGGTGTGCAAAAGAAAAGGCGCTTTCTTGGCTTCGCAAGCTCGTCTCGACATGCATGAATGTCTTTGCGGTCAAGCAGTCGCTTAAATTAAAACGATTCTAGTGCGCCCGAGGAATCCGCTGAATTCGCTCGCGCGCGTAACTGTGTTGCACTGTGGACGAAGAGTGGAAGAGACGAGAGAGAGAGAGAGAGAGGGAGGGAGAAGAAATCTTGCGATCCCGGGAATTCTTCTGGAATTTCGTAGAAATGTCGCATCAACTCGTCCAGTGTTTTTAGAAGACTCGTGGAAATTCGCGAGGAAACTTTGACAAAAGTGTAGATTCCTTATTTGAATTAATTTCAGTCAGTCGCAACGAAATTGATTTTATTCTATATTTATTAAAGTTAATTAAATAAATACCTAATAATGTTTTATTATCAATTCAACTACAGATTTGATAATCCGATCAGCATTGTGTTATAAGAGATTTATTTTTAAAAACAAGATACCGCGCATTGTGCGTTAACTATACACAAACTATAGCTAATTCTTTTCATTTTTACGTGAATGATGCATTATATCACTGTGTCACATAGATCGCATGGAATAAAATTTAATCCAACGCAGCCGTATCGACTTCCCTACTCGTATACTCTCGAATATATATCGTGTATAATATGAGCGATACCGAGAAGCTTGTTTATTTACTGCTTCAAGCATTCGCGTACTTTCAATGACGGAATTCTTTTTAATGACACACGCCGGCTCATTGTCGACCGTTTCCCACCTCTATCCCGGAACTTTGCACATCATTTCTCTCTCTCTCTCTTTCTCTATCCTCTCGCTTATACTACACGTATACCTGTATACAGTAGTCACGCCTTCGCTCAATTAACGACGAATATTGCGTCATCGCCGTCGCGTTCCCTTCCTCTATCCGGAGGAGAACGAGAGGAACAAAATAATACATCTGAAACTCATCGTAAATTCGAATCGCGAAAGGGCTCGTACGTTAATAACGCTCGTCGAATACAATTTCCGAGCAGACAAAAATAACAAGCGCTGCTCGAATTACTCGCGTTTTTCTTCTTTCCTTATTCTCAACTCTATAGGTATATACAATACACATACACACATCACACGTATATATACTTATATACACAACGGCGCAGTGTTTATGAATTTGCGCGCGTCGGAGCATTCCACACGCTTCCGACATAAAGATTCGTTCCGTATCGTCGAGAGTAGGTGGGAGGAGTGTATATTATATACACAGAAGAGAGGCAGCTATAACGGATTCCGAATAAATTATCACGCGAGCTTTTTTTATATTAATTAACGCGCGCGTCATAAACACGTGCAATTTCATTCGCGGCGGTTCTTCGGCGTTAATTGAATTTGTTTC
>UCQR01019257.1:0-15895 GCA_900474235.1 Cecidostiba semifascia | reverse complement strand
AAGTTTTTTCGTGCAAGATGCTCAAAAGAAAAGCAGAACTCGATCTTTTGCAAGCCGTTTGTTCATTTGTCGATCACTCTCATTCTTTCAACTGTTAACCGTTATTTGCAATAAAATAAACGGTTCGCATGTATGCAGTCTATCCGGTTATGGGGATGGCACGTGCTTTATAGGAATTCACTCTTAGCATTCAAACTCGGATGCAGTTATGGCGTTCAAATCTTTCATAAGTCCTTCTAGATTCGCCATCTCTTGATTCAGTTCTTCGGTACTGTAAGAGGGCTGTGGAAAGAAAGGGGTCACGCAAAATGTTAATGCCAAAGCAATTTATCTTTTAAAGTTAGGCATATTGTTATTCAGGAAACATTTGTAATTTAAGAGTAAACCATATACCATCTATTTTTTCTACAAAATATAACGTTCATTGTAAATTACTTAAAAAGTTTCATATAGTTTATTCCTAAATTTAATATTTAACATACAAGAAGGCAAACGTATGTATTCCTCTTGCAAATGAAAATTTGGTTAAAATAAGCTCAAAAATTGAAGAAACTATCAAAAGTGTAGATACGTCTAGTATATTTTTACCTTTAATCGTTCAATTTCCTCCGGAGTATGATTTGCATTTGTTACGGAGGCTAGTCTATTCTTTATCAATTGACTGGAACCACTTGCTTTTTTGTAAGGGCTTCCAGATATCGTAGGTCTAACCGTCACTTGGGAAACTAAAAAAAGCAATTGTTTAGTATATTATGTTGAAATTTTTACAACTTTAACGTTATACAATTAAAAAACAAACCTCCATGTTTCTGTTGTGCTGGCGTTGAAGGTGCAGATTGCGGAGGTGGCGCGGGCACACTAAAACTTTTAAGTGGATGTCCCTGTAGTCTTTTAGCTCCGCCATTACTCTCAGAATTTGTCGTACTATTTGCGGGCTGACCGCTTTCCCCGTATGAATTTGGAGCGTACTGCGAAGTGGCATTGTATGACTGTGGTCCTCCTGAGCTGTACAGCTGTAGAAATGGAATATTTAATTGTTAAATAAGCCAACTAAAATAATTTTGTTTAAATAATAAATCAGTATTAATAATAATTTCTTACTTGAGTCTGAAGTGCTTCGTATGTACTAGTTAAATTGCATGAATCTGGGCTCGATTCGGGTGTTGGTTCCAGTGTAATATGCGCCCTACTCAAGCTGTACTGAGCTACTGTTCGGGGATAATTCTGCCGTATGGACGGCACGTCCGAACACGAGCTGTGAATAGTTTGTTGTGACATGCTGCTGTTGACGATCGGTGTGGCTGTGGCAATTGCTGAAAAAAACAATGCGATAAAATAAAATTAATCCAAGCTTTTGATATTCACAGGTATTTCAAATATTTGAGATTGTGTTAGGATATTGATATTTGAAGTAAATAAATCAACTAAAACATGTAATCATGTGAAGATTTTGATGAGTTAGGAATCTATAAAACTTATATTATGGTTCAACTTTATGATAGGATCAGGCTAACTACTTACGCTGGTGTAATGGTGCACTGTCAACTGGAAGTGTAATGAGTTTAGGTTTATGGCTCCCCCGACTGTGTTGTCTGCTCAATGTAGAGCATTTCTCTTCATTGTTGCCTGATGTTTAATAAATAAAGAAACCAAGGATTTAAAATTAAGAACATAACAAAAGTAATTTGAAGCGAACGCAAAATAATTTAAATAATCCAACTTTGAGTAACAAAATGAGAAATGTTGTATGTTGGATGTTGTGCAGATGATTATGTCAGTATTACTTTTTATAAGCTAAACCAAAACTGAATATTTCACGATATTATGCTATTGAAATCGTATTTCAACAACAATTTGATATAGTACACTAATAATTCATTCAGTTGTGGCAATAGCTTTAAAGCTGAAGTACTTTTATTACATACCCATATAACTCGGTATATAAGTGCGCTTATCCAAAGAACCAGCATTTCCATGGACACTCTCTTGATTATACTCGGAATTTCCCGATCTAGGTAACGTATTACTCGTTATTGCACTCGTCGATGCTTCACCATTTCCCAAAGTCTTTTCTAGTGCTTTCAATTCCATTTGATCATGATGGATCCATAGATCCGGTGGTTTGATATTGGTTTTTATATTTGTATCCTTCAAATATCTAAAGAATTAAACAGTAACATGTAAATTATTTTCAAAATATGTATAAGAACATTTTTTTTAAATGAATTGTTGTACCCTTTTTTCCCGTCTGGAGAATCTGGACTACGTCGACAACAAATAAAAACGAACACAACAGACACACCGGTCAAAACCAAAATCGAGCATCCGACAATTATGTAGATCAACATGTGTGATAATCCGCCGCTACCTGAAATTACAAATTATGATTTTTATAAAGTTCTTTCAGCGATAAACTTAATTATTGAATGAAAAGTTTGCTTACTTTTCAGAGTCGTATACGGTACAGTCGAAGAAAAAGGTCCATAGCCCTTGGCATTACGAGCTCCTATTTTAAAATAATAAGTCGTGCTAGGTTGCAGTTCAGCCGGCAAAACAAATTCCGTCTTGTCGCCGACGAATGCCTCAGTTTTCCAGTCTCTTTCGTCCTTATTATTATCCGTCGTGTACCGTATGATGTATCCGTTGATATCACCGTTTGATAGTTTAGGCGGCAACCATCGGAGTAGAACAGACTTTGGATACTCGTCGATATTTTGAACGGTCAAATCCCGGGGTGGAGAACCTGGTTTAGCTTCCAACGTCTTGTTCATGACTACCATACTCCACGGCGATTCTCGTCGACCTTTTACAACCTTCACGGTGAATTCATACTCCGTATTTGGTTTCAAGTCGTGGATCATGCAATTCAGTTCAGTCGTGTTGTAATACTTGTATCGCTGATTGCTGCTGCGGTGGTATGAAGTGTAACGTACAATGTAATAACGATTATCCGTGACGTACTGAAAATAAAAAAAAAAGAATAAAATGTAATCCAACGTTTTTCGAGTACAACAAAAAAATACTCGTTTTTAAATTAAACATATGCGAAACGGGACAATTCCAAGAATGCGTTGAGTAACGCCTCAAGCGAACTTACTTGGTTTTTCGAAAGTGTCATATCTGTCCAATGCAATACGACGGTACTATATGACATTACAACAGCTTTCAAACCAACTGGAGGTGTTAATGGAGCCGCGCTTTCGGCTGACGTTTTTTCAATCGTCCTGACATTTTCATAAACTTGCAAACCTTCGCCAGCCTCGTTCTTTGCTCTCAACGTTATGACGTAGTCGGAGTTCGGTTCTGTAAAAGCAATATCGACATTTAGCAAAACTTGTCGAATTTTCACACATTACACAATGAAAAATAGTCTCCGAAAATTCGTACCCAAATTATCAATCTGATAATAACGCTGCTTGCCGTCCAGTACTTTCTTATATTCATCGGGAATGCCTTTGCCCCAAGTAAGAACGTAACCTCTCACTTTGATGCTTTGATTTTTCGGCGGTCCCCACCACACGACTATCGAATCCGACATGGGTTTGGCTGAAATACAAAGCAGAATTTTCAGTTGAGGACTCTTCACAAAGAGACTTTGATAAATTTTCAAGCTAGAATAAAACTTACTTTTCAGACCAGTAGGTGCACTCGGCACGTCGCTCTCCGACAAGTCATTCTCGTAGGTCTCGATCTCTTGCCATTCGGAACAAGGTCCGGTCCCGTTGACGTTGAAAGCACAGACTCGCACCTGATACGCGACGTTCTTCTCCAGCCTGTTGAGGACATAATAGCGCGCGTTGCCCTCCGTGGTTATGAGCGTGGGATGACCTCGGCGATCCGTGGTTCGGTAACGGATCTTGTAGCCGGTGATGATGCCGTTTTGACCCTCAGATGGCGGTTCCCAGCGGATTATGACGCTCTGTAATAATCGAGTTTACTACCTCATTAAAACTGCAGTTGTCACGCAGTACATAAACCAAGAGCATTACTGCTGCTGAGATTAGATCGATTCGATAAATAAATTAAAAATATACTCACCGTAGCTCCACCTGCTTCGACGGTGACGTTTGGTGGATGGCTAGGCACATCACCGAAGGTCCTGACCCTGATCTCGCTGGTCGAGGCTCCCGGTCCATTATCGTTGACAGCCTGCACCCAAATGTTGTATTCCCGGTAAGGCTTGAGTCCGGTCAACTCGTGCGACGTACTAGTCGTGTTCCTATTCAGCTCTTCGTTGTCTCCCTGCGAATAATGGATGCACAAAGAGAGAGAGAGAGAGAGAGAGAGAGAGAGAGAGAGATTTAATTCGATGTCCTTATTAATCACGCGTTCGCGAATATTTGTAGCGAGCGGGATCGACTTGGGGAAATTTATAAGGATTAAGTGCACCTACCTCGGCATACGTGATGAGGTAACCCGAGATCCGACCATTAATCGTGGTTGGCTCCTCCCAAGTCAGCATTATGCTCTCACTGCTCGTCGGCCATCCCCGCAGATTCAGCGGCTGACTCGGTACGTTCGGCTATGGGCAAACGTTTTCATTTTTTTTTTTCATTAATCACTTGTCGTCCGCCGTGTCACTCGACGTTTTTGGGCTTTGACTTATTAAAATAAAGCCGGAGCGGTAAATCGTTTTTCAAGCTCTCTTAAAATTCATCAATCTTAGTGTACTTACATATTACTAATATATTATATTATTCAAGTGTAACAGACTTTCGATTATTACGTAAAGCGACGTTTTAACGCGGATTTCTCAAGAAGAGATATACCGCAGCGTCAGCGACGTAAATTACAAAGTGCGGTCAATCGCAGAGATATTCATCAAACTATTAGAATCGCAAGCGTTATCGGCAATGCATCAGTAGCCGAGAGCTATTAGCTATAGCGAATCGAAATTACCGCTCCGCAGAGGAGATTACTGGGGTAAGTACGTATGTACGTAGTAGTACAAGCATACACACGTATATACATATATGCTACACGCACCTCCGATTCAGTAGTCAGCTCCAAGACCTTGCTGGAGGCGCTGAGCACATTGGAGATATTGGCGACGGCGCGGAACAGATAGGTCGTGCCCGGCTGCAGTCCGCTAATCGTCACCGTCGTCTCCTCGTGAGGCGTGCGCTCTATTCTCTCCCTGGAAATTACAGTACAATGAGAATCCGCGCAAACTGCATTTGCGGATATAGCCTGAACGCACGAGGTTATATAATATAATTAACGACAATGGCTCGAGCGATACTCAATCATTGCGTTTAGAGATAAGGACTTGTAGTAGTAGGAGAGTGTGATAAGGAGGGCTCAATCGAGACGACGCATTGATCGCGACGAGCGAGTCAAGGATAGCCGCAGTTGTAAATATTCTTTTTTTTTCCTTCAATAAAAGTTAATTCAACTTTATTTACCTCTCGAAGCCCTCTTGCTTGTAATAAATCAGATAGTTCGAAATCTCGCCGCTGGTGATCTCGGGCTCCTGCCATCTGAGCGCGACGAATCTGCTGTTGACCAATCCGATGCTCAAATTCCTCGGAGCCGAGGGTAGGCTCCCGGGCTCTCCCATACCTCCCGATCCATCCATAGAATCTGAAACAGCAGTAGCAGCGACGGGATCGTAGGGAGGATCGTAGGGTAACTCGTCATCTTTGAACGAAGAGACAGGCAGACGAGCGAAGGGTCCGCCGAGCAAATCGGCCGGATCATCCGAGGGACTGATCGACAAGGGTGGATTTGGCGTATAAGCAGACGACGTGTGCCCGAGCAAAGTGCTCGGGTGCTGCCACGTGCTGTTGGAGAGCACCTTGTGCGACAAGCGCTTCTTACAGACGGGCTTGCCGTTTGCCGATCGGTTGCGTCCTGAACCCTTGCGCTCTTTTTCTTTAAATGTTAGCATGCAGACACAGTTATGACACGGAGCAGGCAGGTTGTTGTTGTTGTTTTTTTTTGTAAGGACGAAGGGAAGGGATTGAAAAAAAAGAGAAAAACGTAATTGAAATTAAAAGGTCGTAATTAAAATTAAAAAATAAGGTTTGCCTTTTCGAAGTGTAACGCAGTTGAGCTCTTCGAATAGGCAATTCGAAATAAACGTAATCGAAATATAAAAGCATAAGTTAGGTGTTGTATAATATATAACGTAAATTGTGTATATAATAGAAATTCATAGATGCTCGTTGAATGAAACGAAATTACACGGATGCTGATTCAGTGTATGGTAAATTATATCCTATTAAAATAAAAGTAACTTGTAATAAATCATACGGTTAACGGGGATGGTACAAAGTAAATAACGATGAAATTCAACACGCTGGAATAATGTAACATTACGTACGATATCCATACAAAACATCCTCTATACACAGAGAGAGAGATACAATATTAACGACATATACATCACAACTAGCTATATAACCGCGTTGACTATTATATACGAATAACATGTAATCTACTACGACACAACAGCAATTTCTAATCTAAATAATATCGTATACAGATCGGCTCCTGCATATGTTAATGCAAAAGCGACGCCTCCATAAATACCGCGATTCAATTACATAAATAATCCTACGCATGAAAGGCCGTGCGCGAGTGCGCGCGACGAAGAATGCAATATTTTCACGCCGATATCACAGAGCGATCGGAAAAACAAGAACAAAAAATCGACAGCGCAGCAGCAAGTCAACCGTGACAGGCAATCGGCACAATAATCGTGAACAATAATCTACAAGCCTTTCTTTATTTTTCTTCTTTTTTTTCTCTACCAATCGTCGCGTGTTGTTTTCCGAATACACGCACGCACACATTAACAAATTAACTCTCCCCGGCGATCAGAATAAATCTCTGCGCACACACGCGACACATTCGCGCATGTAAATTAACCGGCTGAGAGAGTTTCAGTAGCAGCAGAAAAAAAAACGGCGCGAAGAGAGAGAAAGAAAAATACTCACTCGGCTGATGAATGGTGAGACGAGCCGAAGCTTGCACGCTACCGGCCGGGTTCGTGCCCATGCACTGAAAGATCCCCGCGTCTATGTTCAGCAGGCCGTTTATCTTGAGATTGTATCTGGAAAAGAGAGTAGTAGCCCCATATAGCTGCTTCGTTCCTTCTCTGTACGGTTCGTAGTAGTGTTTGTTGCGAGCGCGCGGCTTGCGGAGGCAAAAGTGGCGCGAGGCTAGTTGCTGCGGCTGCAGTTCAATTGCTCTCTGCAGTGCAGGACACTGTTGGAGCTCTCTCTCTAGCTCCGCCGAGGATTTAGAAAAGGGACTATGCCATTTTTGTTCTACCGACTCGATTCGTATCAGCATTCGTGTGTGTGTGTGTGTGTGTGTGTGTTTCTCTCTGCTTTATTGTGGCGAAGCTTGCGTTAATTGCTCATTTTTCGAGGATAATAATACTTTCGTAAATGTCCGCACGCTTCGTTAAAAAGTATAATATTGTAGGCGCATTATTCCGGAAAATCAGGGGTAAAACTGTAGCTTGTGTATATGGGTATATAACATAATACCGTCGTCGACTATTGTGAGCGCGCAGACACAATGCCGAGAGTATTTTCCAAGTTTTAACGAAGCCGATAGCCCGCATACAACACACACACACGCACACAATAGCAGCGGATTTTCGAACTTTCAGTCGCGTCGGGGGAAAACGAAAGAATAAACAAATATCCCCGGCCAATTATTTATACAACCATCATATTCGACAAATCCCGCAGGCCACTTTATTTTTTCTCATGGTTCGTCAACCTACCCGTTGGTGAGCTGCCAGTAATTGCTGAGCTTGATAACCTCGCCGTTCTTGAGCCAGGTTATCAGCGGCGGTGGTTTCCCATAGATCTCGCACTCGAATTCCAGCTCCTGGTGTTCGCTCGCCTCCTTGTCCTGCGGTCGCTTGATGAAACGTGGCGGCACTGAAAGTTCGATAATGTGTATAATCGATAAGCAATTAAGCTACTAGGAGGCGATTATTATATTAACCGAGCGGCTAATTAATTTCGTACCTTGGACGACGACTTCGGCAACGGCATCGAGGGTGTCTATGTCGTTCTTAGCTCGGCACTGGTAAGAGCCGTTGTCCTCCTCCGTCACGTCTTTGATCATCAGGCTGGAAGCCGCGACTGTCTGGTATCTGGAAGCAGCGGAGTTACCGGGCAATTCGATTATGAGTTTCGGGAAAGGAAAAAGTTTCTCGCTGCCTTAATGGCTTTCGCTGCTGCTGCTGCTGCTGCATCAAAGCTTTAGCTAGCTACTTCCCCTTTTACTATATATTACTACTACTATACGCTTCTCTACACGTATACAAGTCTGAATAATGCAGCACGCTACTATATTGATCGGAAGCTATATTATTAAGTATGTACTGGTAACGTATAAATAATCTTTGTTGTTTTGAAATATTATGATACCGAGCTCTAGAGCGCTATATAATCAACGCGAAGCACTAGTACAGCTCCATGAATCCTTAATACCCTGATCAGTATACACACTACTCCCGCGCTGTATGCTATATAATATCGAACGTCCTACTTCCTCTTCCCCCGTCATCATCCTAATTTTCGGTATATTAGAGGTACAGCTCATCCACTTAGCTTGCCTTTGAAAAAAAAAAATTGAAGCTCGGCTTTTAGTTCTGCATATCTAATTACTAACCTCGAGTCCAAGGAGGCAAGGTCGATAGACGTGCCGTCCTTCAGCCAGTAGACCTCGGGCTTGGGGTTACCGTTTGCAGCGCACTCCAGCGTGATCGTCGACTTCTCGATGGCGACCTGATTGAAAGGCTTCGCTACGAACACCGGCATACTCTCGCCTTCGCCTGTGTGTATACACGTGAAAAAAAGAAAGATTGGTTAGCAGCTGCACGTCCGTCTGATGTAATTAAAAAAGTATAGGAAAGGAGTTCTTTAGGGGGGGAGACTATATACAGCGCGCGCGTCAAACTTGTCAAAACAAAATCGAGATGAAAAATTGCTTCGCGCGCGCAGTGCTAGTGCTACAAGCTGACTTTGATTTAATTTCGCGCGTCGGAAGAGTTGAGTTGGAGGAAATTGGATCGCGAATTAATGGAGGGTAATTAGTCGGCGTTATAAGATTTATCATCGTTTTTGTTATATATAGTGAAATTGAAAAATAACTTTTCCTCTCTCGGCGTCTTGATAATGTACGGTACATATATACAAAGGGTCCGAGTGATGAGTTTGAGAAGAGAGATGAAAAGGTACTTACCGATATCGCTGGTCTGGAGGGCAAGCTGTGCCTTGGTGCTGAGTCTGTACTGTCCGAAGCCACTGGCGTTGCATCGGTAGGAGCCTACGTCTCCTGGGAGCACTTCGTCGATTTCCAGAGCTCCTATAATTTTTGATAAAAATCTTCGTATATACCGTTTTCTCCCGTTAATACACCGTAAATTGAAACTCTATATATAGGAGAGAGCGGGCTAATGCACGTGAAACATTGCAAATTGAAAACGAGAGAATTCTAATCACACAGAGACGATAGCGGGTTTTAACGCCAATGTTATTTCATGAAAATGAGCTTGCTACTATCTCACTCTATCTCTCTACTAAGGCGATGTATGCACAGAGTATGTTTACCTGACGGTAGGATAGTCATCCGGCTCTCGTCCAGGAGTAGTGGCTGCTCGTCCTTAAGCCACTGTATATTCACCTGGTCGCTGGTGGCTAATTTGCAGCTCAAATAGGCTATTTGCCCAGGATAGACCATTGTGTCCTGCGGCTCTCGATCGAAACCCGGCAAGCCTGTGTGTGTGTGTGTTTGTAAGGGTGTGAGTGTAAGTAACGAACAAGTTTCATAAAACTTGGCTCGTTTCAAAAACGAGAGAGAAAGAACGTCCCTCTGTGCTTCCTTTTCCATCTCGTCGTATATATACAGTATATATAGTATAAGATGACCGCTTCTCTCGAGAGAGAGAGAAAGAAAAATGTCCTCGTAACTTTTCTAATTATCTACTTTCTGTGTCCAAGACGATGACGACACTTGGCGGTTTAACGCCGCGCATTTTCCCGAGATCTGCGGTAATTGACACTTCGATTTTTCTCCGAAGATGTAAGATATATAATACGAAGTCTGAAAAAGGGGCGCGCGTGAATCACTATATATTGATTCGCCTGCAAACGAGAAACACAATATCACCGGCTCAAAGGACAACTATCTCTCGAAAAGGAAGTAATTGGGCTGATGTGTGTATAGTATATGTATATACACGAGTGAATCATTTCCACATAAACGTCCTTCTCTCTCTCTCGCGCGCGACAGAAAAACCCATAAAACAACACTCGTCGCCATCGACAATCGAATCGGAAGCACAGTAGGATTTCCCTCTCCCGTATACATATACATGTATACATTTTTTCACATATGCGCGATGAAAAAAAAAAATAACAAAGCGATATACTAACTGGCAAGTTTAACGACGGCTGTCCTGGAAGCGATGGCTCCGATGTTCTCGATGGAGGCGACGCACTGGTAGCTGCCTATCGACTCCTGGTTCGCCGCGCTGATGTATAGCGAGCCGTTCTCCAGCTGGCTCCTGCGTCGACATATAAAAGAGGACCGTTAAAAATCTATGAACGTCCGTTGTGTGTCCGTTGATTTACTCGCTTTTATTCCACCAACTGCGAATATGTGTATATACAGCGCGAAGAGAGACGTATATATAAAATTTATAATCGGATATAGATTATCTTTTATCAGTGATGCAGCGACGCGAGCGAGGATTTTTTTTGAAAAATCCCACAGAGGATTGATGAGTTTGTAAATAAAGCGATACTTTGTTATTATTGAATTCGCGAGTCGTGACTTATTGAAAACGGAAAACGCATCGATCGACTATTGTGCGGACAAGCTAATATTATTTTTCCAAAAAGTTTTCAATACATCACATAACGAAAATAAAAAAGATCTAATCTTCAGAGCCTCTGCCCATATTCTACCCTTATCTTCGAATCAAGATAAAGCCAGACACACTCGAAGCGTATCCTCCCAAAAGCGCAGCAACATCAGTGCAGAGTAAAAGAAAAAATCTGAAAAGCAGGGATCATCCGAAACAGACATCTCCTCTATAATCAGCCCCACGTGTGTGCGCGTGTGTGTGTGTGCCAGCATCGCCTGCAGACACCGCGACGCGTCTGCAATAACAGCAGCCTATATATACGTATACAGTATACACTATACTATGCCAGGGTTTATCTTGCGAAAGGGCATTAAGAGATTTCCAGCTAGCATACATCAGGCATCGACGGCAGTTAGGAAGATAAGCGCGAGCGATAAGAGCTGCCACGAGAGGGAACCAACTATACGACGACGACGGTACTTGTCGCGGCTTTTCTTTTACGACGAGAAAGAGTCTCTCTCTTTTCTCTGATGCGGACAAAGTGATATTGAATCAAGCGTATATATAGACGGGGATGAAAGTTCCACTAGTTTCTTCTGATGTCTCTCGTGTATAGAGACGATGAGTTATAATGTCAGGGGGGGATATAATATAAGAGAAAAGGGATCGCTTTGTATCTTTGTCATATTTCGCGGACACTGCGGTGCTGAAATGAGTTTTGGTGCTGTGCTTTTAATGGATTGATTGATTTTATTAATGTATATATATTTATTCGTAGAGAGGAAAGGTAACGATAAAAGATTTTATGTGTCTCTATCGCGAGAGTTATTGATTTTATTTTGGCCTATTGTTATAATAATGAGATAATTTGATTTAATTTTCTTTAGAATAAACAGTCAATGCTGGACGTCATTACAAAGTCATACTCGTTATAGCCAGTCGCCTCTCTCTCTCTCTCTCTCTCTCTCTATCTCTCTCGCATAATTTAGCATCCAATTAAAATTATAATAATAGCGTTTCGTGAAATCACAATTTTCGTTGTAAACCAATGTTGTGGAATAACGAGTGTATGCGCTTCGAATATTCCAATCACAATACGCCGACAAAAATTGTAATGAGCCAATTATGATGTCGAATTCGAAACACAAATTACCGCTTTAACGTGTGTGCTCAAAGTAATTTATTCACGTAAAATACCACGGGGGAAATTATACTATTTCTTTATAAAAAAAAAGTAAAATCAATTTTGTTTCCTTCGAAAGATAACAACGTTATAATCTTCAAGTTATTTATTATTATTGTGTGAAAGAATGAGATAAATGTATTTATTTTGATACGTACGTCCTCTATATTTAAAAATTGCTTAAGCGATAACGTGTTATTGAAGTTCTCTATTTTTATTTTTCCATGTGTTCGTGAAAAGAAAAAACAATACAAATAATATCCACAAAAAAAAACCAAAATATTCACTCACCGATACTTATCCCCAATAAAGTTGATAGGCTGTCCATCCTCAGTTCTCCACGTAATCACAGGCAGATCCTGCAACAGTCCACCAGGTGCCGCTTCGATCTTAGCCTCGCAATCAAGCCTCGCAGGTTTTCCAAGCTCCAGCACGAGGTCCTCCGGCTCATGGCTGAACTGCAGACCAGGCGCACCACTGCGCGCTACAACATACGGACAGAACGAATCGACGCGTTAGTCACAAGTGCATATACAGTATATACCTCCGGCGGAATTAATCTCTCGCGGCGCTTTGATATATTTCCCCCCTTCGATTTTCCGTCTGTGAGTTACGCGCGACATGTATGGGGGTGCGCATATATACTTGTGTTCAATAAGTTTTTCTCTTTCATCTCCGTGTGCTGCGCAGTATATAACATAGGGGGCTATATATGTTGCAGTGTAGAAAACTGCTTTTTTCGTGAATACGCGAGTTTTTTTTTTTTTAAACAAAGTTTGCAGTAGGAGGTTCTTGAATTATTCTGTTTTTCCTAGCGTGAAACAAGCAAACGCCGGCGCACAACTTCGGAAAAAAGGGGGGAGGGGGCATATCGCTGGATAAAAAACTTTTCATATAATACCGGCTAAGTATTACAAATAGCTCTGCGGTGTACCTATACTGAAAAAAAAAAATTCATTACACTCGCTGCTGGGTTGCATAAATTAAAATAATCTCATAGTGGTATAAAATGACTTCGCACCCCCGAACAAACAGCCCCCTATACGAAAAAAAGGGGCCATCCGCATTAACCACGCATTACATTATCCCAATCAACGTTATTACCCCTACTGCACGTAAACGTCACAGAGCGACACATGCGGAAGATAAAGAGCAGTAGTACACACACGTTCGCTCTACATTCAAATCCATCACGCCCTTCTTTAGGGGGCACCTTGCGCACTGCGCCTATAGACCCCAGCAGAGGCGTTTTCGTGACTCGTGGAATATTAAGTTTTCGAATTAGCAGTAATTCATGTTAAGGGGACACCACGGCGCGCTTCACGCGTCATCGATTTTTTCGCGACGTCGGGGTACACGCACTTCAGTTTTCGGCGGTGCGCGCGCGCAGATCGATAATATTAATGCTGCGTACGCGCGCGCGCGCGCGCGCGAGGAGACCTGCTGTTCACTACTGCTGCTGGAAGATGTGTAATTCGAATTTTCTGCCGGGACGAGCAGAAACGCCGACTGAGAGACGGATTTGGGAATGTTGGGGTTAATGGCGCTGGA
Source organism: Cecidostiba semifascia (assembly GCA_900474235.1). NCBI lineage: Eukaryota > Metazoa > Arthropoda > Insecta > Hymenoptera > Pteromalidae > Cecidostiba > Cecidostiba semifascia. The sequence goes on along the minus strand of UCQR01019257.1, from coordinate 2,321 downwards.
TGTAATTTTTGATGTATTATACATTGAAATATTTTTTTAATCCAGAACTAATATATCGTATTTTTTTTTCTTATAAATTTTGCGTGTTTTGTACCTTACCGTGTCGTATAATATGGGGTTGCGACAAAGTGCTTTTTGCGCGCCGAGAGGCGAAAGTTTACATCATCAGGGGGCAAAGTTGTTGTATACGCCGGCATACAGCTTGTGTGTTATAAATAGAAGCTAAAAGGCCAGGCGAGTGCAGCAGCAACAGAGCACGACTATAATTTTGTCATCGTTATAGAATAATGCAGTATACTGCCAGGCAAAGTTTCCGTAATACTCGTCAATTACCGCATCTAATATGTATAACGAGACACTCTGCCCGCAACTCTTGTGTCTCTCTCTCTTTCTCTCTCTTTCTCTCGTAAATGCCCTTTGACGTCGCGAGTCTCTCGATTTTACCAATTTTGTTTATACAAATAGTACGTAATTTATTAAAATTTTCGCGAGAAACCAAAGTTGCGCGGTTTTTTATCACATCCATTCTCTCCTTTAAAAAAAAAAGCAGCTCGGATTATACTTTCGTATAACAATATGAGTTTTCCACGTGCGTGCATAACATAATAAATGCAAATCCTTTCACGTCTACATTTAAAAAAAAAGTAACCGAATATATAAATGAATCAAAGAATATTTCACGTCCGGCGGAACAGAACGAGCTCAAAAGAAAGCCCTTAATTAAACCCGTACATCACGTATATACAGAGTCCGAAAAGCCAAAAGTCTCTCTCTTTCTCACCCCTGCTTCACCGTACAAAATAAAAAAAAAAATTCCCCAAAAGTGCAGAGAGAGAGAGAGCCCCGTGTAAACATCGTGTCGCACTCGTATGCCTTCTCCTGCTGCTCCCTTTATAAATATTCCAATTAAAAGTAAGCCGACGAGCGCAGCCATGCAACGACGTCGGCGACGTCGACGTTATAAATCGAGCGAGAAAAAGCCCTATATATATACCTTACCCCCGAGGGAGAGAAGACGATATTCGTATATACGCAAGTGCGCAAGATGGCTTGAGAGAGAGAGAGAGAAAAAATGCTCTGCTGCTGCATAGAGAGAAAGAGAGAGCAATCATAGCGATAGCTGCCGATAATCCCAAGTTTAATGGCATTCGAGACGGCCAAGTCACACATATAGGTATATATGAGGGTGTATCGACGACTGTGGCGCGTGCCGCCCCCCTTGGACTTTGCATTTTCATCGTCACGTCGACTTCTCTCTCTCTTTCTCTTTCTTTCGCCCCAATATCTCGCATATCCCCGTCTCTGGGGCAATAGCTCTCTTTTTTCACTTTCTCGGGGATGATTACTATCCGAGGCTTCTCCCTGTTACAGTCTCTGCGATATTGTGCATACTTGCCTCGAGACGCGCTTACGATTGCTGCGTTTCTAGCGCGAGTTTTAATCGCTGCCCGGATACTGCTTCTTTTCTTCGTACTTTCGTGTGAGAGGGATTTCGAGTGATGATGATGGTGATGATAATAATAACGAGGGTGAGAGAGAGAGAGAGAGAGAGAGAGAGAGAGCTGAAAACGTGACGGTTTATTAACGCGTCGAGGGTTAATCTCTCGAGCGTTGGCGCGTGCAAGGGAGATTAAAATCCGATCGATTACTCGCTGTATATACATATATACAGTGTGTATATATGTACTGTATAATCGCTCCGGCGAATCTCGAATTGTAAAATTGATCTACTCTGTAAACACGACCTCCTTTCGTTGACATTTCCTATAATGTATATACAAGTTTCCTGAAAAACTTTTTACTTGATGCATTCAGCTTATATTGTCTTCAATGTGTTTTTCCTGCTCTCGAATATTATCGAACGCGCCTCGTACTTGACATGCCGGTCACGTTATTATATAGCTACGCCCGAAGAGCTTTATAGAAACAACAAACTAACAGTTTGAACAGAAGGAAAGTAGCATATTTTATGGCTCATCGTTATTCAAAGTTGCCAGAAACTTCACTAAAAACTAAATTTTCCATATCACCACGACAAACACGACTAACAACAAAATAAAAAGTATTATACGAAATGCGTATATAAGATTCTCGATTTTTCATTCAAACGTCAATCTCGCCGCGAGACACCATTATTCAGAATTTCGTCTGCATCGGACAGCGGGGGGTTAATGATCACTCGGACACCTATAGCCGCAAAAAAAAAGAAGCGAAAAGAAGAATAGCCGAAGGGATCTCCTCCACAGGAAAGAGCGTAGACAATAAGGTATCGCGCGCTATCGAATTTCACCGCCTGCATATATCTGTGCACAATATAATAC
>UCQR01019234.1:18835-32749 GCA_900474235.1 Cecidostiba semifascia | reverse complement strand
ATATATAATATCGCGATCCTCTCTAATGAACTTTCGCTAAATCTTCACGAAATATATCCTCTAAGTTTAGAACCTCATCTCTATATAGAACACTGAACTGCACGAAGGCACACACCTTCTCGTCATTAATTATATTATATGGTACACTGCACAATAATAGCGCGCGAGAGAAAGACAATTCGATCGGTAAAATAGTGAGATTATACTATCTCGGGAATATGCAGCTTTCGGAACACCGTGTCAGTCCTCGGAAAATCGAAGAGCTATATAATCACCTTGGCAGTTTATCGATAAATGTATAATATTTATCTATAACATATATCATGGTACGATCGGGACAACTGATGGTAGAAAACGAAACGAGATTTATCAGACGCTCTTGGCGTTACGCTGAGTTGCCGAGCTCGATGACGTCTTGGGCTTGTCGCTGTCGGTCGTATCGCCTCGTACGGTGAAGGTGACGTAGTAACGTTTCGTACGGTCAAGCTTCTCCGAGGGAAGAGCGATCACTTGTTTCTCCTCGCCGTGCGTCACTTCCACCTTGAAAATAAAAGAAAGCAGGCGAGTAGTAAAACGCACGTATGATCAGACGAGAGTATTCATATATTATATGTATGTGTATCATTGATCGGCAAGTCAGAGCTCGCTAATATTCTAGTTACCGTCATCTGTCCCTTGCCACGTCCCTCGATCCTCGGAAGAAGACTCGGTCGTTCTTGGCCGCCTCCACCTACTGCAATTATAGTCTAAAATCAAACATTGCAATCCTGTTTCTACGAGCAGCTACATACGTAATGCCATAATAATAGTGTATAATATAGAAGCGAGAAAGCTTGAGTTATTTTCATATAATATACGCATCGAGATGAGAAAGCTCAACTTACGGTACGTGTATATCGGTACGGAGGTGTAGGCACTTGTTGCGTGATGACAGCGGTGAGTCTTCTGGGTGCACTGCTTTGCCTCGGTGCACCAGTCCGGCGTCGTTGGTCGCCTTTGTAGCCTGCGCAGCTGCTCGTACAGAAATGTCTCGAAGTGTCTGCGCGAATAATTTATTCCGTATCATATTAAACACACTGTCTATATTATTTAAAATAATTAACGAATAATATACCAACCTGAAAGTATACGGTTGATCGTATCTCGCCACACCTAGCGCTGGTCCACTCATACCGGCCTTGTGAAACGCCTCCACCTAGAACAACGACACGACACATCTTCGTCAGTCAAACGATTCTATAATACCTCTATATTAATCTACAAAACACATTCCTCTTTTACCTGCCGCTTGACGAGGACGTTCTCGTTGGCGCGTCCGTGTCTTATCTGCAGCCTCTTGAGCTCCATCAGCTGGAAGAAGATTTTGCGCTCGAGGTGATAGCGCCTGAGGCTGATCTGAACGTCGCGCGTTATCGTCTCCATGTGTAGAGCCTGTTGACGTTCGCTGTTCGGACAGCACTTGACTGTACGCCGAGGTATCCGGGAGACTCGAGGACTCGGCTCGATTCCGCTGTCACGACCACCGCTGTCACGACGCTGACGCAGGTGGTGCCGAGGACTCGGTAGTCGGCCCATTCGCACGTGATGCGACTTTGTTTGCAGCTGCAGTGTGATTATTATGAGGTTTAAAATTTTGTTTTTTTTTTTTGCAGATCAACATTGATTTCACTATATACCTGTGGAAGCGAGTCGACGGCGGAGGTCCTGGCGGCCATATCATCCTCGCTGGTGCTCGGCAGGACCCTGACGATGCCCATGTCGTCGTCGGCGCCACCAAGACCATCGCTGCCGTCCTCCTCGTCATCCTCGTCATCGTGTTCCTCGGTATCACCGACTACCTGCCTGATCTCCTTGTCAAGCTCCTCGTCGTCCTCCTCGTCCCACTCGGGACTCTCGATGACGGCTACAATGGCGCTGCGATCTGGCGAACGTTCCTCCGAGCTTTCGAACAGGGCAGTCTTGCTTTTGCTTCTCTTGCCCGTCAAAGGTCGCGATCCACGACGAGCCGCCTGCGGCTTGCCTGACGGCGCCGAGCCCGAGGAACTTTCGTCCGCGTAGCGGAAGCCCTCTGTACCTGGAATGGATTATCACGATGGAAAGTTTTCGTAAGTATGCGTGTATTTATAACGAGGCTGAAAGCTTTGTCAAACCTGGAATTTGCGGTTGTTCGTCTGTCTCTTTCGTTTCCGCAGTATCGTCGTTCTTTCTAGGCGACGCTGCTGCACTCTTAGCTTCGTCTTCTTCTTTACTTTCTGGCGATTCGGCTTCTTTAGCGATGGAGTCACGCTTCTCTGCGGATACCTCCTGCGAGGTGGATTCTTTCTTCGTAGTATCTTCCACTATTTCTTTCGCGCTTTCGTCGGTCTTCTCCTGCAGCTTGTCCTCTTGTACCTTACTTTCGGCAAGCTCCTTAGGGCTCTTGTCTTCTTTTGCAAGCTTCTCCAAAAGCTCGGCGGTACTTTGCTGCTGCTGATCGGCCTCATCTCTGGGAGTCTCCTTCGCGCTCGAGGCTTCGTTCGACGTGGACTCCATCGACTTACTGTCCATCTCGGATTTGGAGCTATCGGCAGCAGGCTTGTCCTCCTCGGTGGGCTTCTTCTCCTTATCTTCCTCTTTGATACCTTCGTCTTGTTGCTTTTGCTCCTCGGGCTTTTGCGACATCTGCTGTCGCATCTCCTCCATGTCCTTGCGCAGGTCGGCCGCTTTGCTCAGCAGTGCGTTTTGCAGCTCGTCTGCCTTCTCCAGTATATCGTCCATCTTGCTCTTCATTTGCTGCTCGTCTTCCTTGAGCTCGGCAGACGGCTTCTCACTCGGCGCTTCGTTCTTGTGTACGTCCGCCTGGACGGTGACCTGCTCCACTGTGTCCTGACTCGTGCTGTCACCGTCGAAGCTTGCCTGTTTCTTCTCCATTGCCTTCTTCGTGCTGCTGCTGTTGCTCTTCTCCTCCTTGAGTTGCTCCTTCTTCGTAAGCTTCTTACTTATGGACTTGGAGCTGCGGCCAGACACGATCTTCTCGGACTTCTTTTCGAGCGAGCGTCGCACTACGACAACCTCGAGGCTGTCGTCACTGACACTCGAAGTCTCCTCGTCGGCTGACCTTGAGCGCTGTTCCTCGCTCTCCTCGGACTCGTGACGATGCTCGCCCGCAGATGCAGCAGCCTCTTTTCTCCGCTTCGACGACTGCCTCTCGCTCCTTCGTCTTCTTCTGCTGCCTTGAAACAAGATCGTTTAGCTCTAGCTTGCACTCTCTGTTTTATCGATATTTTTCGATGTATATATAACAATATACAATTGCTACAGATTCGATTATAATTGCAAGTTGAGTTGAACAGTTTTGTTTTCTTTTTACATTTTCTTATAAACAGAAAAAAATTTGTTGTCAATTATCGATCGATCAGAAATCCATACACCGACTCTTTTCCAAGCATTTTCGAATTTTCGGTCAACAAATGCGATTTCCGAATACATACATCATATAAACGAGCAGCATCATACCTCTTCCATCGTCCTCCTCTTCCTCCTCAGCCTCGACATCGCTAGTCCCGTGATTCGCCTCGTCGTATCTCGCATTTTCACTCAAAGCTCGCCTATGCCTATCTGTTCCCTTTGGACCTCTCGAGGATGATTTTGAATGTCGCAATTCCTCCTCGCTGAAACTGCGGCTGTCCTGTCGCGAGAGTCGACGTCGATTAGCCCGACGACGAGTCCGACGCTCGATCCAACGCTCTTCGTAATAGAGGTCAGGGTCGCGATGGTGACGTTGCTGTTGACGACGACGAGGACTTATGTCGTTCAATTCCGAGTCTGAGCTCGTTTCCGTCTGCTTCATTCGCAGTTTCGTCGAGAACACTGTGCAAGGATGAAGTAAGTCAGCAAAATGCATGATGTTTCTCGCCGAAAGAAAACCGAAAGAAAGTGTTAAAACCTTTGCTGGGCCCATTCTTGTGCGACCTGATATGCTGAGCAGTGGTCCCACCGTGGAGTTGAATCAACTTGGCGCAATCCCTGTGTCCCCTGTAAAGCGCGGCGTCGAGTGCCGTCATGAGCGCACCTTTATTGGTCCTCAATAGTGCGTTTATACGCGAGCCGCTGTCCAGCAGCAGCTTGCAAGCGTCGAGGTGTCCGTGTAGCGCAGCTACGTGCAGTGGAGTCTTGCCATCTTGTGTCGCGACGTCGAGTAGACTGGGTCGGCGTTTAGCCAGCCATTTCACCAGCTCGAGTCGACCTGAGGCTACTGCTTCGTGAGCAACCCCAGTTCCTCGGACAGTACGAGCGTGTAACGAGCCACCGTGCTGGGCCAGGATCTTCAGCGTCTCCAGCTGGCCTTTTGCTGCCGCGCATAGAGCTGGCCTGGAATGAGTTTGAAATTTTAATTTGTTCGATTCTATCGGCAAGGCCAAGTTTGGTTTCAATCTGCTGTTGTGTAAAATTAATGATAATTTTATACAAAAAAAAAAAAAAAGAAAGTATCAAGATCAAGAGCACGTTTTTGTTTTTAGACATGAAAAGTGCGCATAAATGAAAGAATTATATAAAACTTACGTCCTTCCCTTTCGATCCTGCCGATTGGGATCGGCGCCGAGCTTGAGCAGCAGCGAAGTGGCATCCGCGTGTCCGAGAGTTGCGGCGTAATGTAACGCTGAACAGCCGTTGTCGTCCACGTGATCAGGCTGAGCGTCGCAGAGATTGACCAGGGCTTCGATGCACCTCGCGTGTCCACGTGAGGCTGCGCAGTGCAGGGCTGTCAATCCATCCTTGTCAGAGGCTCCTGCTACAGCTGAACCTCCAGCTCTGGTGATTATTAATTAATATTCATCAATGTGTGTGCTTGATTTCGCCATAAAAAAATTTCGTATACAAGAATCCAATGAATTTACGCTACAATGTTTCGTAGTGCAAGAGCCATAAGTTTATCACACGTCCTCGGTAAACTATTTACTTCGAGTATACTGTCAGCAGTGTCCACCAGCAGCACGCACGCAATCTCAAAATCAATCCCCGAAAGAATGTCAGCAGCAGTAGGCAATTTGCAGCGACCTCTTACATCAAGCGCGTCATCGAGACCCCATCAGTCCACGATAAATCTCATTCGCATTCAAGGTCGCGGATCTTTTTCTTCGAGACACTTTATCAGGCTTCCTAAATCTTCGTTCTTATCTCCGGACAGCCGCCGATATGCATAAATCGGCGGCCGATCGACTCGCTTGTATACACATCGCGCATAAATTCATCGCCATCAACTAACTAGTTCACTAGGTGAAGATCACAAGTAATACCAGAGTCTAGCGGTATGTGTATATAATTATAGATTATAGCCGTAGTGTCGTTTTGTATACATATGTATATACCTGACGAGCGCGAGGACCGCCTCGACGCTTCCGGCGCTGGCCGCCCAGAGTATCGGCTGCCGTCCGTCTTCGTCCCTGGCGTTGACGTCCGCACCGAATTCCAGTAGGGTCTGCAATACCTTCAGTCCGACCTTCTTGGGAACGGCCAGTTCGGCCGCGGCTGTGGCTGCAGCACCGCAACATTGAGCCGCGTAGTGTAGGGGTGAGCCGCCCCGAAGATCGGCTGTCGAGGGCCGCGCACCGGCTGCCAACACCAGACGCACGCACTCGACCTCGCCGCAGACTGTGGATTAGAATTTTGGATGTTGAATGTTGTTTTAATTTCGGGATGAAGTGCGAGGTTCGATTTTTACGTAATCATAAACGATCATAATTTATGTCTAAATTCTAAAAAAAAAGTTGTGATTTCTCGTACATCCATAAAGTAAAACTCGCTCTATTTGTCGACACATTTGCCGAAACATCGACCACCTCGTTTCGAAAATTTATATACTGCCAACCGCAGTCGGCACTTAAAAGCCCATTACGAATCATCGCGCGATTATTAATGCCTCTAGCCGCAAACGCTATACTAATATACCATCACCGAAAACCGCGATGAGTAGCCTCAAAATTACCATAAACTCGTTTTCCAGTTCTGCGGTTGACCCAATATAAGAAATGGACATCGTAAAAAGTCAGTCGTCTAATAATAATTCGAGACCAAATATCTCGACGAATGTGTGTGTCGAGTGGCGCACGGCATCAGTTATGAGTAATAACGATATGCAAGTGGGTCACAGTTTTATACGGAAAGCGAAAGTGAGATAAAGTCCACATCACGAAAAGCGTGTAATAGAGAGAAAAAAAAGTAGTGGCACAGATCTTGAAATATAGAATAGATTCGGAAAAATAACGAGTCGTGGGGGGTGTGGAACGTTTTGAATAATATACCAAAACACAAAGCATCAGCCAAGGATGTTTATAGTTACACGTCGTGACGATACTTGATCTTACGAAAGATTGCTGTTTATGGTTTGCTTCGTACGTTACTTCATTTATTATCCAGATACTTTTTTAGACTACTTTTAACTATACTCTTAGACTTTTTACGACACGGTCTATATAACTTCTTTTAATCTGCGTATATAGATCTCGATGACGTTTTGAACTTTCATTTATATTATTTTCTATGAGCTAAAATTGTATAACTATATATATATATAGACAAACAAACTATTTCAATTAAACCGCAAACCTCGAATGCCATCATCATCCCTTATTCTCACTTCCCACCCTATACCTCCCCGATTCTCCGGGATTGCGTGAGCCATCAGTGACCGGTTGACCGGCCGGAATTACGTCACTCCGGCCACGTTTGACCTACTGACCTCTCTCTCTCTCTCACACACACAAAAGTAGTAGTCTGCTCGACTCTACCGGCAATCGTTTTACACATATATACGTATATACTCGGCTATCAAGGGGCGAACAGCCGGGCGAAAGCACAGCAGGCAAGCGACTTATTACACTCTAGCCGCACTCCTTCTTCTTCTTCTTCATAAATGACTCTGTGTGTGGGTATTATATGTATAAGTAAGGGAGAAAGATCGCGGCTGGACGATACGACGCGGCCGATTAAGTGCCCGCGGAGTCCGCAATATCGCAAACCGGTAGCCGCGTATATTTCATCCGCTCAGTGTGTTTGTTCGGTCTTGTGTGTGCCTATATATACTACAGGCTTTTCATTCTGGCGGGGGTAGCCGATAAGGGCGACGGTGAAATTTCGCGATTTTTTGTCGCATATACAAGGAGAGGGAGTTGAACGATGAGTTGCGAGAGATTTTTAACGGGGTTAGTGTGCGTTTCTTGTTTGATGGTTAGCCGGTGACGTGGTGTTTTTTTTTTTTAGAGTAATTGAGTGCAAAGTTTTTTGTATATAGATTGTGTTTTAGATATATTACTTATGACTGTTTCCTTGAACAACGATTTTTGTAATTGTTTTCCTAACGCCTTTCAAGACGTTTCGGATGATTATATTCGAGTGAAAATTCGTTGAAAATCTGGTCCACTTTAGTCGTTCAGCTATATAGCCTTTACGCGCGCGCGGACTAGAATGCGAAATGCGCCCCGTAAATACGCTTATTTTGCATAGATAATACCCGCTCTCGCGCTCGACGAACTATATAATACTTTCGAGGAATAAAAAAAAAACAAAATCGTCGTTGTAAGTTGAATATAATTTTCTCAAAGAAAAGAAATAGAATAATAATACCTATACGGATGTGTAACGAATTTGTATTATTAGTTTCATTATATTTTTGATTAAAAAATAATTAACTGATAATATATGAAAGTATACATACGCGTGTTCTAATGGAACTATTGAAATTGGATCATCCTCTGGCCGATTTAAAAATTCTATCGCGCGCGGTCCTCATTTATTCCGATAGATATAAAACGATGTTTTATTCAAAGATCGCCGCTGATAAGAGTGCGGGAGTTTGCCGCCCTTTATTGGATCGCATAGCTTATGCCCGTCATATATCCTCCAAACATGCAACTATTCTATTATACATGGAAAATGTATAAAAGTAGTCCCGCTTGAGTATACATATAATATTCCTACTAATTCTTGACGTCGTTTTAGGCTACTCTTAAAATCCAACTAACATAAGTATACGACGATGCGTATACCAGGCAGCGACTATAGTATATCAGAGTACAAGACTCTGTATAAGAATCGATCCGCAATAAAGTAAGAAATGCAGGTCTCATCATAGCCGACTGTTACTACTTAGCATCACACTTTTCTACAATATACCCATATATCAATTCCAATATACTTTATGCACACTTTCGCCAAAAAAAAAAAAAATATTTCGTAAAACCAACAAAAATTTGAAAAAAATTACATATAACCAATCGTTCCTCTGCAACACACACGCACACACAAACAAAGTAATAACCTCGCAAATATACACATCTCACCGGTAGCCCAATGTAGTACGCTATGTCCCTCGAGATCCTTGGCATTGACGTCAGCGCCGTTGGCCAGGAGTACAGCGACGAGCTGGTGATCACCAGCGATGACGGCGAGATGCAGAGCCGTATGACCCTCGGCGTCCGGGGCATCGACGAGCTCGGGAGCCGCCTGGGCTACCGCGCCGCCCGTCGCCGCGTCCATACAGTAATGGAGGGCGCTACGGAGCGCCCGGTCTCGGTAGCCGATCGTCTCCTCCTGCTCGCGCAGCAGCTTCAACACACGACTTCGGTCTGCCTGCTGGCAGGCGTGCATCAACGGCGTCGCGCCGATTCCCAGCACCCTGTGCATGTTTTTTTTTTTTTTGTTTTTTTTTTTTAATAAAGCTATATTGCAGGTAAATTAATGAATCGCAGTGATGCATGCGAGCTTTGAAGCACTTTCATGCAATATAATAAATCACGGTAATCTGTGATCGAAAGGCTTAATTTTATGCAATGCTTCGAGCTGACTTGCTAAATTGTGAAATAATTTATTTTTCAATTCTCTTCTATAAGTATATGAAAAAATCTTCGGTTAATTTAACTATACAGCAACAATATTCACTGTTTACAAAACTATTAATTTTTTTCAATTTTCAGAGTATCACAATGAAAGATATCTAGATAATTTCAGCAGTTTACATCGTCAAAGCACGCACAATACAGCAAAGAAAAAAAAAGCAAGTATAAGCAGCAAAAAAAATATACCAAGACCAAAGCGTCCTCACTTATAGGGCCGTCGTCTCTGTATCTCCTGCTGTCTTAGAAGTCCCGGAGTTTGACCAGCCGAGTTTCTCCAGTTGGACGGTGCCGGTGCGAACTTGGTCTTGTGTCGTTGCTGCACCGGATAGGACGTTAACGGCGGCAGCGTCACCTCTTCCTTATTTTGATGTTGCTTCTGCTGTTGCTGCTGTTGCTGTTGCTGTTGTTGGCACCTTTCTTGCGTTCTCGGGACAATCGGCGGTGCCCTCGTGTCCATGCCCGAGCTCCGCGATGTTGCAGGCTCGGCACCGCTACCACCTCGGCTTTGATCGGCATTTCTACATGATGATGTGGATTGAGAGATATTTTAGATGGAGGTTGTGGAATGATAGTGTGTTTATCTCCTTTAATTGGACTGTGATGTATTGCTCTCCGAAAAGACAACGTTTAGGCGCTAATGTGCTCGAGCCACGCGAATATTGTGAGAGTCGTTAAGTTTAACGCTGAGATTGAAAAATGACTATTTCGTTATTGTTACACGTCAGATGTTAAATCTGTATACAAGTATAGTTAGAATTTGAAAAGCCTGACCACGCTCGACTCGCACTACTTGAAAAATAAAAATACTCAAACATAGCAATGCGATCACAACGTACCAGAGATATTAGCTGCAGCAAAATTCGCCTTGTCCTCCTCGGCCTCTCTCGGCCCTCAGTATCCGGGCTCACCATCATCCTCCAAGAGAGCGAACCTCCTCACCTACCACCGGTCGCGCAACGACTCCTCCGAGCGCCTCGCCGGCGATTAGCACCGGCAGCTGCTGGTGCGCCGCCGCCGCTACTGCTGCTGCTGCTGCTGCTGCTGCTGACCTGTTTTATTTTTTTCGTCTGTCTTATTATACACACATACACACACGCCTTAGAGAAAGAGAACCACGAACATGGCATTCGTGCTCGCGAGCGGGCCACAAAGATGTAGGACACGATCGGCAGGACTGATAAGACGAGGACTCTTATCTCGGGGGAGAACCGCGAGATTTCGGAGACGAAGTATATAGTATAATGTTGACGCGCACGCACGACGAGTGGAACTGTTATGTATGAGCGGGACTGTGCTTGGAAGTGTATGTACATACGTATAAGGTGGGAGGAAGGAGTCGACCTTGAATTTTCATTAGGCTCGGCTGCAGGGGGTATATGGAGATCGCGATGTAGATCGAGAATTTTTAGATCGGCTTATCATCGCTGTGGACTATGTAGGTGGTATACAGTCGATCGATAAAGCTTGGAATTTAATTAGACGATCATGCAGAGCGATCATTTTCCATATTCGCGCCTTGAATCTGACCGATATTATACCATATTTTGAATTCTTAGCTTCATAAGTTATAATAATTCATCAAATTTCGTATAGTTATTGTAATGATCTAGATTGTTAGAGAGAACCCAATCATCGTCTCTCAAATTAAGCGACGCTCAACAAACACATCCGCTATAATAATACGTCCAGCCTAATAGTCTGCTCGATAACAAAGAAAAAGGAAAATACCTAACGGAGAAAATCTCTCTCACCGCGACACACTTTCGACACCCTCAAAAGAATCATCCATCTATTCCGCCTAAAAATAACACACGAACATCACACGCGCACGGAAGCATATATGCCTAATATTAAAAAGTCTTTAATCAACCTTATACATACACACATAGGGTATAGGATGATAGTATAGAGGATCATATATTTGAGCGGCCGCTTGACCACGTGGTCGCCGCGCGAAGTGACCAGGTCACTCGGCGTCATGGCAACGCGCGCGACAAAACACTACTGTTCACCAGCTTAGTAATACGAGAGACAGCGACGTCCTTGCGAACGGGACGCGCATGGAGATCGGCCCGAGAGACAAGGTCGAGACTACTGCGAGACTGGCCTTTTGCTGCGCGCGAACGACTTTTGTATATATGCAAGCTGTGTGCTATACATATAGGGCTGATCAGACTCGGAGTTTTACTACTTGACGGTGCGAGGAAGGCTGTGTTGAGAGTTTCAAGCGACGAAACGTCAATTTTTGGGTTTTTATCGTTTATCAAACGAGGAGATAAAAATTGAAAAAATTATTTTAAAAAAACAACGTTTTGTCTTATACCACTTTCATAGAAGTTGCTCTCTCAACTACTTGTAATACTGAGTCCGCTGTGTTACTTCAACTTTCCGGAAGAACAAAGAGCAGCTCCATTACGGCGCATTAAAAAATTCATGCCAGAGCTTCCGTTCTCGCGCTTGCGAGCCCCAATCCAATCAATTGCCCCACTAAAATACAAAATCATTTCAAAGAATCGATATAGCGTGTACCTGTATATACGAATATACAGGCCCTCCTTCTTCGCATCATTAAAAATGGCAAAATATACTCGAGTCTCTTATATACAAGTCTCGGAAAAATTTTCCAATAATTTTCACAGACGATATTCATATAATAGAGAGAAAATGCATAGGTATATATATCGACGTTCACCACGTATACATACAAATATACGAAAGATCGATCACTCGGAAAGGGCTGTAATATACATATATACGCTATGGGCGGCATGTAAAAAGAGAGCATAATTTAACGATTTCGCGCCTCGTTTCGGCGCCTGCTGCTCTCCTAGTCTAGTTTTCCAGATAGCCGAAGGAGGATTTACGTGTAGCTCTCGCGTATACACACACACACATACAGTGGCTTGCTTGCATTATACGGCGTACGGCGTACGGCGTTCTTAAACAGCGCAACTCGCTGCCCATCAGCTGTCACGCTATAACTCCCCTCCTCGAAGCCCGCGTGTTGGGAGATATTCTCTCTCTCTCTGACAGACAATGCTGACGATGTTGGAATAGGAGAAAAATCGGTCGACGGATTTTACCTTCTTTTTTTCTCTCATCGCAGTAAGTTGGAGGTGAGATTTGATGCTTTTTGTATATAATGTGTATACATATAAAGAGAATTTTTATGGGAATAATAACTGGGCTAAACTGAGCGCATCATGTGGTGACTCGATGAGGAAAGTTATTTTGCAAAATATGGATGTTATGCGTAGCGATCGATGTTATAGTTTCAGAATCATTCGAATTACCAACAATCGATTAGCTATAGTGATGTGTGTATATGCAGTGCATGACATTCAATTACAAGTTCAAGTCTAAGTCAATAACGCAATATGTATATACAATGTGTTATACGGTATGGTATGTATAACGAGGGAGTATATAAACTGCACAAAGTGTACTTACATAGTTTTATATACTTTTTTCGCGTAGCGCGTATCACAGCGGTGTGTATGTGTATACCTATATGTATAATATTGTCGCGCGCCAAGAATTTACGAACAACGCGCGTAATTTCTGTTTGTATATATATATTCATCGAAATGTTGTGTTGGAGGAACTTAAATGCGAAATTGCAAACTTTTACTGTTCGCCGATAAACGGAGAGAGAGAGAGAGAGAGAGAGAGAGAGAGAGAGAGAGAGAGAGAGAGAGAGAGAAAGGCGTAATAAACATAAAGTTCCGCGGCGCGCATGGTTGAATGCACTGATGTGCCGCGAGAGAGTAGGCTTTGAAAGTTACTTTTTGAATAGTCTTACGCGCGCCGGTGTGGCATTGATTTGTTATAATGTGATTTTGTATAAAATTGAAACTGATCGTAGAAGAGAATTATTTTGTTTATCAAATTTATAGTAATGGGTTTACAGATAGATGTACATGTGTATGATTATGGAAAATTTCTCTTGAAAATTTTCTAAATAATATGTCATGACAAAGACTCACTTACTCTACTGACACATACACACACCAGCGAGAAGTCACTGTCTGCATTAAAACACAACTGGATTAGTCAAACTCGCCTAACTCAACTAACGCAATCGAGCCTTTCCTACTCGCGATTAAAAAAGCATCCACACACACAAACACACCTACATATATACACGAGATCGAGTTTATGCACACACAACACACTGCATATATATATAGAAGAGCATCAGGCAATCTAGCCGAGGCAACGAACTCAAGAATAGCGCGATGAAGCTAGTGCACACACTCACGTGTCACGGCGATGACTGAAAATCGTTACTTTGTCGATGCGACGCGGCATTATAAACTCGAGCGCATGTGTGTGCATCCGATATTGCAGTTTATAATATATATAGATAAAATGCGGGAGATGTATACTTCAATTATGCGCGCGACTATATGTATTGTATATACTGATACCCGTGGCTTTGATATACCGTGATCTTATCATTCATTAGAATATACTCATTTTAAATAAATAATATGATAAATTGATGAGATATCGCTATATTTCAGTTTCTCATCAACTAGAAATGTTTCTCGACGCATACCTGCAATCAATTAGATTATATACTCGAGCAGTATAAACAAAGACACACACCGAGAAGAAAGAAAATAAAAGTGAAGCGTATACGTTATTACGTAATGAAATTATAATTCATGTATAAATAATAATGAATAACAATCACACGAAAAAAAAAAAAAATAGTAATAAATTCAATCAAGACGCGATCGCAAAACTCTGCATAAATCTCCCATTAAGCAACTCGCACCCACACTCCCTCTTTCTCTCTCTCTCTCTCGGCAAGAGAAAAATAGCCCGAACATACTCATGGTCTCATATCGATTTTTTATCGGCCTAAAAAGCTCGAATCACAAACGCCCATGTATATATACTCTCTCTATCACGAGGCGAGAAAACGGTGCCACGCGCCTCTACACCAGTACCTTTTCTTCCCCGTGTATGATGGTTGCAGCAGCATTTCCTTCTCTCTTTTTTTTTTTTTATCGAGGCGGCACTGGGTTAATCG
>UCQR01019226.1:32965-51148 GCA_900474235.1 Cecidostiba semifascia | reverse complement strand
TTGTTTTTTTTTTATTTTTTTTTTGTAACACTTTAAATGAAGCCACTAAGTTTTGAATAAATGATAATTACATAATAAACTTTTTCCTGTTCGCTTTTATGAAAACTTTTTAGTTTGCAAAATTTCCCTCCTTATCATTGCACATGCTCAGTATATTATTAGTTTATGTTGCACGAGACTAATCAACATACACATTGATGCGATGCGAATATTCTAGCAATATTCACATTATTCAATAGTTTCGTAACATGTCTCTCTCATGCAGTAGTCACGCGCCAACTTAATAAATAAGATTTTATAAGTAACACTCAAGTATACGTATGATATTTTCATCCAGCCAATAGAATGAAAATGAATTCTCAAGTTTGCTTGTCACTCTATACAATTTTAACTACATTTCTCCTTTAAACAACGCACATCGTTCTATATTTTCAAATTATTCGACAAATTCTCCAAAAACAAAATCTTTCCTCGACAAATACCAATCAATTACAAATAACGCACCTAACGATCCTCGACATTTGCACTTTCCTCCATATTCATCGGCTCTGAGCAATCTCCTAATTCCACTGCTCACCGAGCCCATCCCCTCGTCCAAACAATGTGCGAGCTCGAGATTACAATGCAGCTATAATGATGCCAGGAAAAACGCTCGCGTCATTGCTCTCTTCCTCTCTCTCTCTCTCTCTCTCTCTCTCTTTACTCAAGTGGATCCTCCTCCCAAGCATCACGCGTTAATTATAATAAAGTTTTACGGCCACGTAAAGTAAACATTAAAGAGAAACAGCCGCGCGCAGCTAATATTAACTGGCGGCGGTGCGGAGAGAGAGAGTGAAAAAAAAATGACGAGGGAAGAAGGTATGCGAGCATAGCAGCTCCCTCTCCTCTCCTTTCGATAGACACAAAGGAAGCGACGACGAACGTCGGGGAAAATGCGTTTAGCGCCGATTAGCGGCAACGAGGTTTTGCGTAATCTCCTTCTCTCGCACAGGAAAAACGAGGCAAAGGAATTTCGTGGGAGCGACTTCTTTTTCTTTTTTTAAACGTATAATACGGTGTACCAAAAGGAATGATTTTTAATTTAAAAAATTACTCTCGTGCGGCGGCAAATGACCTACTCCCAGGAGACTCTCATCAGTTATAAAGCTCTAAGTAATAACTCGAGGGGCACCTCAATTTCGCGAAATACACTCGAGCTTTTCATTCGGCGTGTATATGTGCAGGTCTAAGACTCCAAGCCGGAATCGTTATAAATTTTACTGCACTTTTATCTCGTCGCCGCGCGCGACACACAGTCCTTTTACAACTATACGTTCTAACGTGCCCGTGGGAAAATTGAATTTTAAAATGGCGAAAAGACGCGGTTAATATTTGAATTTGAAATTCTCGCCGTTAGGTAAATACCTCCTGTATACATTAAGCAGTATAACAGACAGTTTATGGTGGGGAGTAGTAGGTATATACGGGCCGTATAATGTTTGCTTTGAATTATTACATATTATCTAAACCCGCTTCCTGACGATGTTGTTTTGTACGCCGTGTTTGTAACGATAACAATGTGTTTGCGGCGTATTACGAACAAATACGTTTAATTTTCCGCGTAAGCTGGCTAATTGAAGCGCATATTGTATCCTCTCTCCGTTTTTCACCCAAAGTTAAATGAGATTTTTTAATTGTAAGAACGCTTGAAAACAAGTTTTCATCAAAACGATTTTACAAAACTCAAAATTTTACTATTACTAATAAGCTACAAGCTACAAGAAAAGAATCAAGTACAAAATAGCATGAACATTTGTATAAATTTTCTGAATATTTCAATACAAAGAACATAATTGTTGTCCACCAGTCCACAATATACCTCTTCCATTCTTACAATACAAAAGAAAACATCGAAAAAATTCTCATCAACTACCTCCACTTGATCAAAATAACTCTACTCCCACAGCAGTAATGTTAAATCCATCCCAGAACAGAACAGAACAGCGTAAAAATGCGACGCGGCACTTAAACGCGCGCATATGTCTCTCTCCGAGAATCGCCAAGTTTTTGCGCTCGAGAAGAAAAGACAGGAAACGCGGGGGTAGAGAGAAAGAGAGGACGAGACCCACGCGTTTAGCGGATTATGCGAAACACGCGAGAGAAAGAGAAACTCCAGCGCATTAATAAGACGCGAGAGCGCGCGCCGCAGTGTTTTTCCAGCTGCAGCTGCTTTTGTGTCTGCAACCGGACGATTAATCGAGGCTACATGCGCTGCTGCTGCTGCTGTTGGCCGAAATTCCGCGGCAGCTCTTTCCCGGCTTATAATTTTAAAAGAGCGAGCCTGCGGTTTTATTATTTTTTTACGCTGAAATTTAGGAGGTTCAGAGGTTAAATGCTGAAAATTGTTATACGCGGTGAACCGCGTGGTAATTGTTCAAATGAAATGTTCTCGTATAAAAAAAGAAAATGATTTAAAAAGAAAGAAACGATTATTTCCGAGAATTCAATTACATTCCCCAACGCCATCTTCTTCTCGACAAGCACTGCTCACCTATATGTCTATAGGAGAGAAACAGGTAGGCGTCTTCGGATTAGCGCCGCGGATAATTGAATCGCGCGGGAAAAAGACCGTCTCGGGCCTGGTTTGCGTGTGTGCGTCGAGTCTGCTGCAACCAGCATCAGCGGCGCTAATGGCTTTCGGCTTTGCGTCGTCGTGATGAATGAAACATTCGCTGTTAGCTTGCAGCCGAGTAGACTCTCTCGGCAATTATTGCGACAGTGCGAATCGATGAATGAATGAATGTGTAGGTGGAAATTGTTTGTGGGTATTGTACTAGATACTATAGTCAGTGGGTTGAACTGGTTTTCTCAATTTTTCTCTTTTACACCTCGGAATGCGTCTTGATTTTCTATGAATTCTATAATCCGATGAATATACGTAAGTATTCCCTTTGAAATTATTCTCTCCAGCAATGCAAAACTGGCGATTCAAGCTTATAAAAGAACCTCCGCGCAGCAGTTCGCTGAGTTTGACCGCAAAGCGGCAAAGCATGTCGCGCGCGCCGCAATTAAAACGGCACTAAAAGCTCGCGCTAAAATTCAGCAGTCACGCGCCACCTGCTCTCGCATACATACCTATATATATATCCCTCCTCTCTCGTTTCGCGATAAATCGCAAAGAGCAAATTAGATCAATCGGCTATAGCAGCGTTCGTTAAAATTCTAAGCCAAACAACAACAACGTCACGTGGACACACGTATACAATACTCGACATAAAACACAAGAGAGAGAGAGAGAGAGAATGCAGAACTGCCGCGTAAAATCACGTCAACAAGCACATCGACAATTACGATAATTGTCACGACAGAGCGGACATACAAGAGTACACATATCGAGTTGATTACGCAAAACATTCCCCGATTCCCCGCGTGCTCTCTCGCTGCAATTAACGGGTCAAAGGCTCCTCTCTCTCGCAAGCGCGCGATCGTAAATAACCGCGGCAAGTATACGCAGCTATACGTCGTTTTACGCCTCCTCGTATAACCGTCAAAATTCCAGATTATTACTCGGCTGTATATACGCGATAAATTATTATGCATACCTACCTCGCCGAATGACGATGCTACTGCTGCTGCTGCTTTGGCACATTTGGGCAGCTGCTGTATATATGCGAGCGCTCGTTTATAATAGACACTGGCCTCGTCGCTCGAATTAATCAAATTAAGCTGTTTCGGGATAATGGCTGACCGTTAATTTTTTTTTCTTCTTCCTCCGCGCGGTATCACCTGCATGACGCGCGAAAGTTTGAAAGTGGGTTGTATCGCCATCAGATGAATATATTTTAGCTAATATATAGACAGATCTCGGAATCGAGAGCAGTTAGCGCTCATCATTAAATCTCACGGCGCGCGTCGGAGCGCGTGCGACACGTCTCCTGGTATATTCTCAAGGGATACGCCGCGTGTTAGCACCTATAAACCTGCATGTAATTACGGTGAAATGTGTATATGCTTTAGCATTTGAGACGCTGTATTATGTCCCGTGATATCTGGGTCAAAAGTTATACGCGCTCGATAATTACTCGATAATGGCTGTTCCGCGTAGTTATACGAGCTGTAATATTGCCCTCGTTATATTCCAAGTGTCGTCGTTTGTTTAACGTGTACCTATATACTGATGTTTTGAATTCTGAAGCTGTATAATGGTAATGCAAGCTTGCTCTTCGTCTATATACGTTTCAAACTTTACCTGCCATTTTGTCCTCTCCACTATATACAACCCCTCAAATCACGAGAATCGGGTGGAGTCTATCTCTCTCCGCATCGTATACTTTGAAAAATTAGCCCCAGCAACGAGAGAGCCAACCTCTCGATCTCCCCGCCACTCTCGGACGTGCACTACAACATCGTCTTCAGTAGTCGGTTCTTCGAGAGAGGGGCCGAGGACGGTTTCACGCTCCGCTTGGCCTAACTCCATTTCGCCGGGGGCCTTTATTCAGCCGGCGGCTTAATTGTATAAATATTAAATTATACAGCCGAGGAGGCGCGCATGCGGGCCCTAGTTGGGAAAGTCTCCCGTCGACTTTTTTTTATTATTATTATTATTATATAGTTGGTTTGGTGCACGGAATCGCAAATAGGTGTACTAATGAATGCTTAATTGTTGGGCGATGTAGCTGGAAAAGAAAGGCGTCGTAATTTTTACGGTGGTGTGATAGAGTGCTGTAGTGCATAGAATACGGTTGTATACACACATATTTTTGTATCAAAATGTGACATAATACTGTAATAAGTGGCACAACTGATTCATCAAATTTCTCATATATGGCTATACACGATTATTAACTGCAAATCAATTCAGCCGGGAAGTCGGGAGCAATGGCTATATTAGCTCTGTGGAACGTATACGTCAGCTGGATGTTATGCCACAGTCCGTCTTACACTGATCACTGAAGCAAATTGCACGTATATAGGACTCATGTGCCAACATATACGGCGCCGAGATGTAGATGGCTGACGTGCATCCACAAGATTGATAATGATACATTTGGGGTTTATCTGCAGTTTTATTACGTTTTCTCAGCGCAAGATTTTCTCGGAATTCAGTCCACTCCTGCACCTGATCAATTATGAATCACAAACTAATAGTCGATCATCTAAAACCTAGAAATTAGTTTCGCCGGATGAACTCCTTCGCAGCAACAAACTTCCTCGATTGAGAAATGAATGCCATCTCGCGGATGAAATCATGTATAATTCGCTGTTAAACAACAACGAGGCCAGACAATAGTAGCTTATCAGCAGAGATATAGAGAGAGCAGCGTATACATTCGAACACAGAACACAATGGTCGTGTCGGTACGTAGAAACAGCTCGTAAAATCGCAAATCGAGTTTTACGATTATTGAGTTTACTTCTACTCTAATCCCAGTCTCATTACGAATTTAAACTCCGTCGAGAGCCCTATATACGAAGCGTCATATTATTCTAGCAACGCGCGCGCTCGGCTAGCTCTAGATTTATCGTGCGACTCTCTTTGTCGACAAACGCAGCGGCAGCGCCAGCCTGTAGGATTATACGAATATGCTGCACAGATTTGCATGGAAAATCATACCTCAGCATCAGAGAGTAGGAGGCAATGTTTGCTTTCAAAACGCTTTTCGACTCATATATCCAGCTCCCTCTCTCTCTCGAGTCATAATTTTATTCAAAAAGCGTCTTCTCCGTCGATATCACACGTACCGCATCATCAAAGTCAAAGCCTATCCGGTTCATCAGCTAGCCATCCAAGCCAAAAACAGAGGCTAATAAGCTTATCGACAAGTGTATACAGTCCTCCTCTCTCTCTGCGTCATGATGTGCAACGGTGTTATCGATTCTGCAGTGTGTATACCCCGAGAGAGGATAATTCGTGATTGGCGTGGCTGCGTCTGATATTGAAATAAACGAGCGCGACGACCGAAAGTGAGCGATCGAAGTCCCCCGATGGGAGAGTATATAGCTTATATTATATACCAGCGGCTTTGCTTGGAGTGACTCAGCGGCGGTTGATCGCACGGCGCGGAGCGTTGGGCGACTTTTCTAAATCAGGGCGATTTATAACGTTTAGAGTGGCTGAGTTGCTGTGTGTACGAGTTGCTTGTCTGAGATTTATCCTCGGGATCGAAGTTTTGTAATCGGCTGGGAGTTGCGGGGGCGGAGAAGGGGGAGAAACTCTGGACTTGCGCTGATGGAAGAGAGCGATTGCGCGCTCGGGTGAATAAGGGAGCTTTTGAGTGTTGTTCTGAAATGTTTATGCGAATTCAAAGAGTAAATTTTGTTTGTATAATATCGTATAATTATGTGGTGTATACCTTATTGCAAATCCACTTGAGAACCATCAGAGGATCATTAGCCTATATTTGACTTTCCTGATCTTTCAATCAAGAATTTTGTCGTACGAATATGGACTACTCCTATAGGAAGCTTTTTTTCTAACAGAGACGTGTATATAGTTGTCGAGCAGTGATTGCTAAAAACTTTGCCAGTCGCCGGGGAAAGTCGAAAAACTTGTGTGTGTACATATTTGGACTTAAAGTTAGGCTATACACACATACACACGCAGTCCTGCGGGAAATAGGAGCGGAATTAAAAAAGTTTTATAACAATTGACAAACGTCGCTCTCTCGACTTTCGCGAGTCTGAATTATACCCTTGGAAATAATATGCGGCCAAGAAGAAGACGAGTATTATAAGTACATGGAAATTTATTTATTTAACGAGTATTATACACACTTGGATAATAATATATGTATTGTTCGATCAAAACCTGCTGTATCCAATAAAGCTCGCCTCTCTGGCTCGATAAAACTAAAGCTTCTCGTGATACATATAATATATAATTCAAAGGAGAAAAAGATGCTCCGGCAGAACAAAGCATCCGTCGAAACTTTATATTACATATATATAATACTTACACACGGGAGCGAGTATAGACTACCCGCATAATCCAGCTTTGAAGTCTGCCGGGACACTCTCGTCCCCGTCAATTTCCTGGGCCACCGCCGGCACTTTTCCACTTTCACTCGACTCGCGCGCGCGCTTTTCTGTCCAGCGATTACTTTTTTCTTTCCCTCTTGATACGGTCCCCGCCGTCGAATCATCGATTTATACGGCTGCTTTTTTCTTCCTCTCTCGCGTCGTCCTTCATTTTATTCGTGCCGCTGACTCGCGAGACGGATTATATTGTATCCGTCTGCTTTCTATATCGGGATCATATGTATTCGTTGTAAATTTTTTATCGGGCTTACGTCGCTTTTTGCACGACAACTTGATGTTATACAAAATCAGAATTTTTCAAACATTTGAATTTCGCGCCAAAAGCTTTCGACTTCTTTTTGCATCGAATTAAACAATTAATTGAAATAGCACATAGCGTTCGAAATAAAGATTCGAAACGGGAGTAATTCCAAGTAGTGGAGATACGATAGAAACTCGAGGTTCGTTGGCACAAGCCTACACGGGTCGCCGTAGCACTTGGCGGAAATGGTACAGTAAGACGTTAATTGGTGTGTTCAATTGGCGAGATATTGCGAAACATTTCCTTCCGCGATAATACGCACACTACAAGATTCCCCTGGCTACACGATAATGGAAAATGAATTCCTCCAGATGACAAAACTCTGCTTAACCATTCGAAAAGCATCGCAGTTATAATAGTTTGAAGCTAATTTGTCAGATCGCAATAATTGCCCTTCGACTATTATATAAAAGCTGCATCGCCGGTGATATAGATATAAGTGCCTTCACTCAAGACTCAGAGAAGAAGCCGAATAAAGGAGAGAAGAGTAGACAGAAGAAAGAATCGAATTTCGAGGCGAAACTAATTTTGGTGCCTTTTGTGGATCGTCAGGGTGGGCGCATTACCACTGCGCCGCCCTATCGAAAGATAGAGAGAGAAAGTGCGCGAGAGCGACTGAGACCTAGATTTCCGATACTATTGAAATCCGCCGAAGCGAAAAGCAAATTATATGAACCCGCTCGAGCATCCCAGGACGGCCTTTGATGTTTTCTCGGTGCTCTGCTATATACCCTCGAGAGAGAGTGAGAGAGAGAACTGTACAGATGCGCGCGTGTGTTTCGACGGCTGCGCGAGCGACGGGCAACTTAATGCTCAGATCGAGCTGCGCGGAATCTTGATGAGTATATAGACGACGTTGAGTGGAAAACTAGTTCCAACTTTTCGTTTCGATTCTGTAGGTATAATATTGAGTGGATTTATAATTTAGATTTGAATTTAAAATTCGTGCTTGCACGTCAAATATTTTTGGATAGGATAAAACTGAAATTCTCTCCGAAGCCTTTGCTTTTGAATAAATATTTTTTACTGACATATAATTTGGAGCTAATTTTGTGACATTTATCCAAAAATATTCAAGTATCATTTACAGAGATTGTATGTGCTCTTAATTAATAAAAACGAAAAATCTTGTTATCGACGAAAGTTAATTTATAAACATACACGCATGTATGCACGAACACCTTCAATTTCAAATCTTCCGCAAAATCCTCTCTAAATCCACTTCAAAAACCCAAACCCGAAAATCCACAAAAGCAAACATAAACAGACTGAGCCGCCGTCAGTCCGTCAACTCCCCCCAGCCGAAAAACCGCTCACAAAGCAGCATCAGCCCAATAAACCACCCCCTATATACCTACACACCGTGCATCTCTTTCATCCCGTTGCTTTCGCGTCTCTGGTGCTGCGGCAGCAGCATTACAGCTCCTCGTCGTTATTATAAAGTTAATATCTGCCGGCGCGGCGAATCGCCTTATCGGCGCGCGGAATCTTCTCGGAGCCGTTCCTCTGTACAGACCGTAGTATAAGCGGTCCCTCATGCGAGAGAGAAATTGCTCGTGCATAATTGAAGTCTCTCTCTCTCTACCAGTTATGCGGCAATGAAAACAGTTTCTTTGGCTATGCGCCGCGCGTTATTAATCGCTCGTGTACGAATACTTTGGCTATATAGAATTAAATGTGGGATGTTATAACCACTTTACGTTGCTCGAGATTTTCTTGATTCGCCGAATTTCGCTATTTATTTTGCGATTATGCGAGGATATATTCAGACGCGAATTATTTGAATACAGAGACTAACGAACGCAAACTTTCAATCTGATACGCTTCTGTGTGTATGACTCACGGTTTCGCATAACTAATCCCATTAAAGTGCACATATAACGAGAAAGCGTTATTCACTTCAGCAGCATTTTTGCCGCAGTTTATCGCTAAACTATCATCAACCCACAGCCAGCTATATAGTATCCAGCTCACGCGTCCCAAAAACCAGAAGCTATTTCAGGCCCGTCGAAACTCCGACGCATCCCATTCCATCCTCAGGTGCCTTGCATCCGCCCGACGCAACAATTTCCGAAATTCTCATGCCGATAAAACAACGCACAACACTCGCGAATATTATGTATAACCGCAAGAAGACTGTACAGACCGGCGCAAGTCTTGGAAACCATCGATCTTGGAATCGAGAGATGAGTTTGATTCGATGCTTAGGTTTATGATTCCAATAAGTGATGTTATAGTGTATGTATATAAGAAGTTATTCGCGTCCATGAAAAATGCAGAGGCCAAGTTCGCAGACGCGCGCGCCATCGAACACGAAGCTAAATTGTGTAAAATTCGCGGGAAACTTCGGGCTCGTTAACACTTTCAATATTTCAACGTCTAGGTGTACATTATGTGTGTGCTAAAACTCAAAGTTTTTGCATACGGCAGTATGTAAAGTTGATAAATTGACTTTTTGAATAAATCAAAATTCATTTCATGTTGTACATTCTCCAAGCATGAAATCCAGCTTCTCAAACTGTATACATATACTCGAAGCGAAAGCGCATCAACAATAGCTCCGTCCATCTTCTAACGAGACACCATCAGGCCTTCGAAAATCCACAGCATCCGCAAACTCGCCCTCAACGTCCAAAAGATCTCCATCTATGTATACACACCCTTCTTGGCCAAGCAGCTTTGCAGCATATCGAGCTGAGAGTTGAGTTTCCTCCCCAAGTTTCTATACTCGCATTTTCCAAGTATCTCGTAAGTACAGCACCGTACATCTACTGATGCGGATATGCATCAGCAGCGTTGGTATATAGCTGATGCCCAAGTTCGACGTGTATACGAGGGCATCATCAGACAGGATCGAGTTAGGCGAGAGAATATTTAAACCCTTTGAGGAACGCGTTGGCATAGGAGATTGCCGAGCGATTTGTTCGACGGTGGAAATTGATTCCAGAGTGGAGATTTGTTTTGAGGGCCGCGCGGCTGCGGCGCTATTTGCGGATTGTATGCGGTTCGCTCGCGTGGCGCGCCGGGAGTTGGAGTTTCTTCAACTGAAAATTGCGGCTTCCGAGTTTTAGGCGAGTTTAAAATGCGGTCGGGTGTATTGTTCCGATTGATGAGTTGTTTATTGCTGATGCTGAGAAAAGAGAAGATCTTCGTGTCGACTTTGGGGATCGAGAGATTGTTTTATTTGCATTATATTGTATCGTCGGTTCCTACGAAGATGAACACAACTCAAAAAAGACCTGTTTTAATTATTTGCCATCATTTTTAAGGCACCAGAGTAAAATTTATTTGTTCAAGACCTGATAAACTTGAGGTGTAATTCTTGTAGTTTATCAGGTCTTGAACAAGTTTATTTTACTCTGATGGTACCTTATAAAAATGGCAAATTAAAATAGGCCTGTTTTGTGTTTTGTACTAGTCTTCGTAGAAACCGATAATTTGCTGCGTTGAAAATATCTTACTGAAAATATAACAGAATGTATTTTTTTACGAACTACACGCGCGATTAAAAATTTTCAGCTACTTTCTACCGAGAATTATGAAAAATATCGAATGCAACTTGACAATTCCATCACAAAAATTGGTCCTGAAATGTTTAGTGACCGCTTAATCAGTAAAACCTGAAGTATACACCAGTGTTACATTGCAAACTCAATCATTTCAATTTAAGAATGAATTTGCTGGAATGAAATTCGAATATTAAATTCACAATCACTCAATTAATCTATTTTTCGTTTTAACCAATAATAATCAGAACATTTAATAAACCTCAAAATTACATTTAAATTTCCCGCTTGAAATTCCGTTCGAACGAATTATATCAGTCATCGTTTCCCTAAAATAATAGTCAGTTATAAATTCACTGTAAAATAATTATATAATCGGTTCACGCTATGCAAATCAGTTTCGCGAGCGCAAAAGTTAACAAAGGAATAAAATCCAGATAGAGATCAACTTCAGCCCGAAAATTCTCAAGAAAATTCAATGTCCATACTGCACAGCAGCAGCAGCAACATCGTCAGAAACAAACTAAAATTCCAATCTAAAAGCTAAAGACCCGCATCCCTCCGAAAGAATGTTCGAAATTCTTCGGCGAGCTTTAGCGACCAGCAATAACCATATAGTTAAGCTCGCGCTTGCAAGCTGCACAGCTTGAAATATTCATAACTCGAAAGCTTGCGCGGAAAAGAATCTTATAGTTCGGAGCTGATTTTAAAGGAGCGCGCGAGAAGCGCCACACAAAGCACGTGCGCGCGCGCAAAAAGTGGAAGCAACTCTTGGCGAAATTCCTTCTTATACTCGGCTAAATAGAGCCTTCTTTCCTTTTTTTTCTTTCAACGCCAGCAACTTTTAACGATTTCCCTTTCCGGCGTAATTACTAACTCGTATACATAAAGAGATGCCTGCAGTACAATATATATAGTTGTTAATTGTGAACAACGGCTTGAGAATATTCAACGGTAGTTATATTCACCTCCGTGAATACAACTACCTGCTCTCTGGGTATATAATTATAGTAAGCCGCACAGGTGGTTTTTCCAGCTGGACTATATTCTTTTTTCCGCATTCGCTGTATCGGCGTAAGAAAAAGTGCTTTTTAAAGCTGCGTTATAGCAATTTTTAACAGTCTCTCTATTATCGACAGGCCGAACAAGTAAAGCAGCTTGCAAGCTCTGAGAGTTAGCGAAGAAAAAAAAAAGAAGAACATCAGACGAGTCGTGAGCGCTCGCTAAAGGGGCTTATATATTTCTCGCATTAGTCGCGAGTTCGTATACTCCCGCGCGTACGTCGGGCGCGATTCGCCGGTCTATTTGCAGCGAGCCCCCATTAATATTCGAGAGGACTCGTGACTCATTCGCTCGAAAAGGGCGACGATCTTCCCGCGTATATATGTATGCGTATATGTATATAGGCGTAGCACGTGCTGTACTCTCCCTCGTCTTTTTTTTTTGAGGAGGGAAACGGGCTGAATCAGTCCCTCTCTCTCTCTCGCGTAATGCTATTTCCGAGCTCGAGGAATATTGCGCGCTGCTGCAGGGCCTTGAAATCGGGGAAATGGAAATTTATTGGTGTACCTTTTTGCCGAGAGCCTTTGTATGTGCTTCGTCTTTCGAGGGTAATTGTATATTGTACAGATTTAATCTATTCCTCGAATATATATACGAGATTCGTGTGCGCTTGTTATACAAACTTTGAATTTTTCCGCAAGCTCAGCCGTGCAAACGCGCCGACATTTAAAAATACTCCTATCACGAAGCCCTATTAAATTCTCCGAAAAACTCGACGCAAACTTGACTATTGTTTGACTTTTTGTCGGGAACTCTGTATAACAATAGATACGGAGCTAAGGTGCACCGAGAGAGAGAGAGAGAGAGAGAGAGAGAGAGAGAGAGAGAGAGAGAGGGGTAAGAACAATGGCCTCTTTACTTTTTACAGCGAACCACAGCTGTGTGCCCCGCAAAAACATTCTTCCCGCGCCGAACTTAAATCAGGTCGAGCAATAACTATAACATGCTTCCAGTTAAAAGCTATACTGCAGCAGCAGCAGCCAAAACTTCTCTCCGTGTCCTCAAAGTCGCGCGATATACCTTTTAACTACGAGCAAATATTCGCGCTCGCACATTGTTTCTCGGCCAACTTTGTATATATCATTTGTATAATTTCCACTGCACACGCGAGAGAGAGCTTTTCGCTTTAATTCAATGCACTCGCGGCGCTCGCGCTCTGTATATACACACATATAAACGATTGCTGTAAGTACACACACACAGTCGTATATAATATACATAAACCAGTCGGATAAACGTCAAGAAAGGCGAGCGCATAAAGCATCGCTGATATAAATCCTTAAAGAAATCCAAAGGAGCAGTAGACTTTTAGCCGCGCACACTTTTCCCCGAGCAGACGTAAAAGAGCAGCAGCAGCAGCAGCAGCAGCGCATAAACACAGAGAGAGAGAGAGAGAGTGAAATAAAGAAACGAAATCTCGCAGTGTGCCGCTGCATTCGAAAAATTCTCTCAGTCCTACTAGCGCATACGGCTTTGTGCAACATTAATATCGGACGCGCATAATACGCGAAGAGATTTCAAACCGGTCAGCCGGTTCTTCTCAAGCGGCATGACTAAATATTTAAGTGGGATTGTAGAGGGTGGAAAAGACGGGTCGTCCGCGCGACGTTGTGTGTCTGTTGCTGGAGTAAGAGAAAGAGAGCTTTCGCGTTTTGACGGCCGGGACTGGATTATAAATGATATACGTATATATGTGTATACCGTGTGTGTGTGTGTGAGCACAAACTGATTTCGTGGATTTTTCAGAAGGGATGTGTCTCGCCCTTTTCGTGATGTGCTTTAGTACACGATGTGTAGCTTTTAGAAGAGTGTATTAAATCTCGATCTGAGAGCTTTTTTAAATTTCCCGCCAAAATCACGTGATACCTATCTAATGTGTACTAAAACCACATCTGCAAAGTTTTGAAAAAAAACCTACTCCGAGATGCATAACCTATACACTAGCCCATAAACAGCTCGAAGGGTGTAAAAGCTCGTCGTCTAAGGGGTCCGATTTCGCAAGTTCGGGGCCCATCAAAGTCGAGCAAACTGTCCGTATATACACCCTCCGGCTCACAGCAGCAAGTGACGACGGGAAACGCGGGGAGCAGGATCTATAAACTCGATACTGCCGCCTCGGCGTCGCCGGTGGCGATCAATCGCTCGCCTACGTCGCGACGCTGCTACCTTTTACGAGCGGAGACACACGCGTATGGCTCGATAAGATCGTTGCGAGACTGTCTTCTGGGAGTTTCGCTTCTCTCTACACACTTTCTTTTTTGCCGCCGGTTTTATGCGCGTTTATCGGCTGCCGCTGGCCGCGGCTGACAAACGTTTCAATTTCCCGCGAATTACCGGGAGACTACATGTTTGTCGCTTGACGTCGTTGGATTAGTCGATAAAGTGCGTGATATCGATTTTGGAACGTGTATATTATTTTCTACGTTTTTGAATTTCGCGCTCAAATTGTGCAAACCACTTTTTGGGGCCGGTGATAATTACAGTCGTTATTTTTACCGAGAAGGACAAACGCGAATCAATTGGAAATAATGAATTCGCATATGCATCCGCATTTGAAAATCGCAATGCAACCAAAAATCGAACGATTCAAAATTAACGATCATCAGAATTAGATTCGTTAGCCATATTCATATGCTTCCTATACACAGAGAATAAAATTCTCAAAAAACAAAACTGACCCGCTCTCCCTCTCGGCGTCCAATTAAAATCGCCGCAAGCTCAAATCAATAATGCATACACATCGCTCTCCAGCTGTGCTTGCAAGCTCCTCCTAATTTTTCTCCCCGTTGTTCGGGTCATAAATAATGTAAGCCGCGCTCGAGAGAGCGTCAAGTGCGCGCCGCAAAACTTAACTCGCGAACTTTACGATGCCTCGATCTATCAATTGTTAGTTCGAAGTGTGTCTTGCCATCCCCGGGAAAACGTGTTTCAATTTTTCCTCGAGTAGCGATCTCACGAAGAAGAAGAAGAAGAAGAAGAAGAAGAAATAAAAGCCACGTCGCAGTGGCTGACGTTGATGGAACTGCGCGGGAATGAAAACGTAAACATTCGGCTCTCTCTTTCTCTCGCTCTGTGTCTTGCAGTATGCAGCTACTGCAGTCTACAGTCGTTCATTTTTATACACGCGAAGATTTATCTCGGCGGAGTTACGGCGTTCGACGTACGAAATTTGACTCGCCGGAGCTGCTTCGACGACGTCTCGAGAGAAATTCGCTTTTGATAATGAAAAATGATTTCTTATACACGGCGTAGGTGATTGATCGATCGCGCGAGAATAAAATTAAACGCGAAACTTTGTATTTATAATCGGATATTATTCCTTTGTCTTGTATTATATTCCTTGAAAATCTGTCCCCTGAAATTCGATGAAACATAAACCTCTCGCGAAAGAGGGTATAATGAACAAAGCCGTTCATTCTCAGTGCGGCGGTAAACGCGTCGATGGCTTCGAAAGCACGAATGAGCGTAATTTTCTCGTACAAACAAATAAGCTTGAGAGCGGTTTTCTATATAACGACTCGCGAGCTTTAAATCTTGCGCCCGCCACGCTTTCCCTCTTCATTCTTTTCTCGTTCGTCGTCTCGAGGGAACGAACGACGCGCTGAAAGCTCGCGACTCGTGATGAATTTTTTTACTCGAGTATAACTCAAGAATTTTTTTTTCTAATTGATAGAGGAAATCTAATTAACTCTTTACTTAGACAGCTTAATAATTTAATTATACATTGCATAAATATATGTAACATTTTCGCTATATTGATTACAATAACCGCATCGAATCCCAGCGACTGCAGTCTAGCGAATTGACGGCGTCGTTCGCGTGTATAAATTCTTCGGCAGTTGCACGACGGCATTTACGGAGCGTGACGCGAACGTTAACAGCCGCTATCGCATTCGCTGGTTATATAGTCGTGGGGGGGGGGGATCCTTTATTGCTAATTTCCCTCCTTACGACTCGACTTAAGGAGTGTAGCTGACGCGGTGGCCCGCGTATAGGAGACTTTAAAGGGCTACTGTTGGCCGAGTGTAGTCGTCGTTGTGAAATGAGCCCACGTTATACAGAAAAAGCGTTGAGGGATAAATTGATAACGCGCGCGCGCGTGAGCTATACTTTTCTTTTTGTTGGCCTGTATACTGCGAAGGAAAAATTGCGACGTTAAGTGGATCTTAAGTGAATCGTTTTCCGATGTTGTGTACACGTCGGGAGGAGCGGAATTTCATTTGCTAATATAATACAATACGCCGGTTGATGAGAAAATTCTATGAATACTTATATAATACGTATACAAACTATTCTATATTGGATTAAAAACAGCCCTCGCTTATATATTTCGTAACAATTTTTTCCAACGTGCCCGGGATGCCTATGTTCGGAGAAGTTGATGAAACATCCACAAAGTATTCGAAATCAAAGCCTCATCTCTCTGGCCGCACTATAAACTCCAAGCCGTCGACCCACATATCACATCTCTCTCCCTCTCTCGTAAACACAATTTTCTTCACGACGCAGCATCAAACCGGTATACACACCATATCGCATGAAAAGCCAAGGGCCCTATCTTCCCGCGTCCAATATCATCATCGAACGAATGGTCACTGTATATCGGGACCTTCTCCAGAGCTATATACTAGCCGCGCATGAACGCTATAGATATATACATATATAGCTATATAGAGCGATGAAGGGTGGGGCCGTTAATCGAGCGGGGCGTTGTGTCCGACGCGAGACACGTTCGCCACCGCCTGAATATGCATGATCCTGAACAATAAAGCCGAGAGTCGCTTCGCGCAGATTGACGTTCGCTGCGTCGTGTATTGCTGCTGCTGCTGCTGATGCTCCGCGTGAATCCTCTACTGCCGCGGAGCGTTTGCCGATCGTTAGGCAATCGCTTGCGGCCGCTGTATATGTACGATACATAGTGTGCGAAGACAAAGGTGATCTGCGCGCGGGAAATTGATTGAAAAGTTCCAAAGTGCTTGATTGCTCGGCTATGGATAATTAATTACGTTTAATTATGAGCTTATATAAATGAATATAATACTGCCGAGTATATAATAATTGTTTTATCTAAATTTGATGTTAAACCAAACAAAGAGAATATTATATACTGGCCCGTCGGTGAGTCACTTAATTTACTGGCATTGAATATACGGAAACTAGCAGTGAATAGCCCAATAAAAATCTCATCGGAATAAAAAAGAAGGAGGCAAACGAAGAAGGAAGCAAACCCGATAAAATCACTGGATAAACTCAATCACCGAAAATCCCCTCACAAAGCCAGCAGCCACACACACACGCACACACACACACACACACATACGTCTCCGTCAAAAAATCACTGATTCCGTCAAATAGTTTACCTCCGCAATGGTACTATACCACTGCGCACAGTGTACCCACTAATAGCAGCCAACGAACGCGTCAATCCGCTCTCTCTCTCTCTCTCTCTCTCTCTCTCTCTCTCTCTCTCTCTCTCTCTCTCTCTCTCCTCTCCCCATTCGCACCGATCAATCCAATTGCCACAATTGTACGTCGCCGTGCATGTGCAGCAGCATCTCTCGATCCCCTCCGCGCAGCCCTCCGTAACCTAATACGTATCAATCATGTGTCATTAAGCTCCATACTCCCACAAACGTGCAGTGTACTATACAACATATAGGTATGTATAATGTAAGAAACATGACGAATCGTCCAAGGAAAAATTCGAAATATAGGGGAGGGTATATAATATTGTCGCGCTCTCGGCTCGGACTTCCGTGATGTGTGTAAATGAGAGCGGGCTCTTCCGTGCATGGAAATTAGGCGCCGCACGCGAGCTACGTGGGCTCTCGGATGGAACGACACGCTGTGTATGGTTCTTCTCGTGGTATTATAAATCGAGAGAAGGAGAGACACGTGGTGTCGTGGCTGATATGCCGACCGGAAAAAAGGGGCGGAGGTGGTTTATTGGATAATTGGTAAACAAAGTTTCAGGGAGTTATGGAAATTTTTTTGGGGTGACAACCTTTTTACTTTGGTAATTTATTTGCTTTCACTGTGAACGTTTCTTCTCTATCAGCGCGCAGTGGAGTGTAGAAAATAAATTGAATTTATTCTAAACGAAATTTTCGATCTTTGATTCTCAAGGCTGACGTCGTTTATAGCAGCTGGTCCTTCCAAATGGTGTTATAATGAAGTGCATTCTTTTCTTCTTCCCAAAATTAACTTGTTCATTTCCTGGAAGAAGTGTTTTACTATTTTTTGGTGATTTTTTAACCTAAAATCAACGGTTTAATTAAATTTAAAACTATTTATACC
>UCQR01019226.1:13067-24743 GCA_900474235.1 Cecidostiba semifascia | reverse complement strand
GGGGGGGGGGGGGGAGAGAATACGGACGGGGAGTAGTGACAAATTTCGCGGCATTCTTTTTCTTACGTGCTGATAACGTCTGGCTTATCTCTCGAGGGTATTTTTTTTATTTTTTTTAATTAATCTCTTCTTCTCGTGTAAATGTGTACAACTTTTTCCAAAAAAGTTATCCATAAATTTCCTATATATATGCCAACTACTTATACGTGCATGACCTCTATAGAGTTAATTTATGCTCCGCCGGGGATCGATTCACATTCGCCAAAGGATTACAGGAGCAACAAGTTATATTATCCGCCGGTATAATATGGATGGCGCATAGTTTCGCGGAATTATTAGGTTAGCTAAATGACCGCGCCGCGCTTCGACTATATATTTCAATGCCGGTGCACGGCGTGGATAATTATTTTCCTATATAATATATCGGCGAAGCAAGTTGACGAACTATTTTCAATTAGTGACTTGTTCTCCTCGGCGCTGCACTATAATTTTATAACGCGAGCGAGAGCGAGCAACTTTGTCGTTAAAAGCGGTAACGGGGCCGAAAGTTTTTAAAGCCGGCTTTCATAGTTTATTTCGTAATTGTGCGAGAGCCGTTTACGACGCTCCCAGGATTTTCTCCTTCTATAGCTATATATACACTCGTCAGACTTTATTTTTAACTAACAATAAGACTTTTAGAACTCGCTACGATTGTGCGCCGAGAGTTTTCAATTTCTGATGGCCTAACGATGCTGTACTCGTAAATTTTTTTTTACACTGATGATTCTATTCGTCGATTACTTACCATCCGGTTATAAAACTTGATACTTTTACAGTCATACATGCATAAAAAGTGACTTTGTCAATAGAGCAGCGAGATTGCGCGGATAAGTTGATTTTCAAACTTCCCGCGCTTCGTCGAATTTATAATAAATGTCTCTCCTCTTCTTCGTCCTCCCCGTAATCAATGAATTTTCAAAGCTAATCCGACTGCGAAACAGCTTCTATTCGCCCGCAAGTTTACCCTCATCCTTTTTCTCACGTTATAAGCTTTCAGAACAGCCGTGAGTTTGGATCTTATTAAAAGAATCTACAATTTTGATAACCTCGCGCGCGCGCGGCTTTCATTAAATAGCGGAAGGCGAATAAGCCGCGAAATAATTCAGGGAATCGAGAGCAGCGCTTCTTGAGCGTATTTATTGAATATTTATCAGAATTCGTAATTATACGGATCTCACCGAATCTGTAACATTCTCCAATCCAAACCAGAATTTATTCCCTTTTTGAAATTGAAAACCGTCAAATATTTGTTTACCCATCAGAATATCGCTAGGCATTTCGAAACACACACCGATGATGTACACAAAGAGCCAATTAAGGCGAGCCAACCGTGAACCCGATCGACCTTCCAGCATGACTCATCCTTGCAAAAAGAAACGCCGCGACATAAAAGCTAGACACGCGCGCGGAACGATGACGAGCGGAGGCGTTAGTAGCCTCAACATGCACGAGAGAGAGAGATATATACAGTCCCTCGTTATTCTCATTATCATGTACGTGGATCCATTGCTACGAGGCGCTATGCGCGCAAAGCTACTCCCTCGACGCTCCTAACAATGTCCGCCTCTCGTGATGCACAATGCCGTCGTCGTCGTCTTGCGTCTGTACTTAGACTGTGTGTTCGGTGAAGTTTGTGAGTGGTAAGGGCCGCGCAGAGGAAGGAAACGGACGAAAAGTGTCCCCGGAATATTGATTCGTGGAGTTTGTTGTAACTCTAGAAGAATTATTATTGCGATAACATAGTTAATTATTCTTTACGTTTTTATGTTACTCGAAACGCTTTTTTATGTTAACTGAATGATGTTTTGAAAGATACTGTGGTGCAGGGCTGAAAAAAATTAGATAAGCATTTCTAAATATAAAAAAAATCGTATGATATGCACAAAAAGAGATTCAGTTATTAATCATCAGCTTGATGTTCATTTTCATGAAAGTGTTTTATTTCCTGTAAAAATATCAACGATATACTGATAAACAGGTTAATCTATTTTTCGTATGTGCAGAAAAGAGCATTTTTTTCACGATGACTGCAGGCAATCAATGTATTGCTGAAACAATATCGGGTAATTTTTTTCATTCAATAAACTCCAAACAAACTGACAATCGAATAATCAAAAAAGCTACACTGCAGCTAGTAGCAGTAGCTAACAAATCAAGTCGTAAATCAAACTCCCGCCAAAATTACCTCCAAAAATCCAAAGCCGTTGCTTATTAGCAAGCTCCTATCGTACAATTTCATCTTCAATTAACAACAAATTTCACAGGTGACAATCACAGGCCTTTGTGCGTAAAACACGCAGCGCGCGCGAGACACGTGCACAATGGCCGGTGTTTTTGACACACGACAGAAATCCAGCGCAGATCGAGCGGAAGATTAAAATTTACATGATGATCATGCGCCGCGGGCGTCGCTCTCGAATTATCTCTCACCCTCGCCTCTCGTGTATTTTTCGAGCTATACCGCTGCTCTCCGATGCGCCGCGCGCTATTGTTAATTAATCGTCGCTTACATTCGCAAGCTCGTGTTTTCGTCACGCCGGTGATTATGTATCCGAAAGTAGGTTAACCGCGACGAATATTATAATAAAATATATCCTGATTATTTTTCATTCTTTTTTTCATCATCCGTCACTACAATTCTGTATACAATATATGACCCCGTGGGAGGAAAACTATTTCAATTTCTCTTCAAAGGCCTAATCTGCATCTCCGTCACGACGCATCAGCTGTCGATGCAGCGCAAGATGAAAACCGCGCTCTGCAGCAGAGATGAATGATAGCGGGTATAACGAGAGTTTCGCAGCAGCGGAGACAAATTGAAAGCGAAGCGAGAAAGTTGAGGGTGAGGCTTGCGCGCGGGCGCGCAAAATAAAGCGGACGAAAGAGGAGAACGAAATATTGGCGATGATGAGTTGGCTCTGTATACATACATGTGTGTGTGGCTGCCAGATAAATGCGACGATGGAAGAAACGAGCGGATGAATGAATAACGAGAGATGAGAGAGGATTATACTCAGCTCTGTGTTTATTAGAGAGAGAGAGGCGCTTGATGTCTATTTCGGTGCTGATTGGTCGCGAGATTATTTTCAATTAAGCTCGTGCGTATATACACAGTAGCGTCGTTGATTTATTAGAGAGTGTTTCGCTCGGAAACGTACTTTCACGGGGAGAAGGATTTGTTTTGTATGAAATAACTTGAACACATAATTTTGACTCTAAAATTCAAGGACTCTCAAAAGAGTTCATTTATTCAAAAGTAGAAACTTATTCCTGTGACGTTTGCGCAATCGAATCAAGTAATTCCGAAACTCTATAACCGGAAAAATATTCGAACTGTGCCTGTTGGCCGCTTCAACACTACCGATCCGTGCCCTTTGGCCTCTCGTTTCTAACTGCCGTCTATACAATAGCACTGCGGTCCCAAGCACGGACCCTACCGCGCCTCGTCGGAAAACTGCTCTCCTACGCTAAAGTAGATTCCTTTTTTCCGGCGGCTTATTCAAAATGCCCTACAGTTCTTTTACGATTTTCTAAATCTTGACCGAAAACTAGAGTTTTAATCTCTTTAGATTATTCAAATATTCTACAATAAATAAATCCTATTCATCTAAGACCTATTTACAGCAAACAACAGTCGAATAATTCGATAATTATTCGATCGTTATTGCATCATTATAAATAACAAAAATCATATTCGAAAATACAATTTCTATCAGGAACAGAGAGAGAATAAATCTAAATTCATTTTTTCAAGCATCACGAGAAGATAAAAAAAGAAAGTTTCAGCGGCACGACGTTGAAAGGAAAAAGCGGAAGAGACGATAGCTCGAAAATAAAAACGGTCAAAGATGATGACTGTATATTTATACATGCGGCGGCTGCAGAGACGTGTATATAGAGAAACAAATAAGCGTCTAGTATACGACGCGACTGGGGGGAGGGGGGAGCGAAAAGCGCAAAAGAATAATGAATAACGAGACGCGGCTGCACGCGTAGATATAGTATACACACCCGTCGCGGTAGCCGGAGAAAAGAACAAAAGCTCCTGTGCGCGGGCCGGCAAAAAAAGGTCAAAGCAGTGGCCGGTGTTGCGTGCAGACATTTTTAATTGCCAGACGGAATTGCAAATGCCCGGTCCTTATTCCCCTTTCTCTCTATTTTCATTAGTGAAATACCCGTGACCGCTGCGTCGAATGAAATTCCGTTCATCTGCTACTGCTGCTGACTTTTCTTTGCGGAATGCTGTTGCGGTTTTTGCGGGGATTATATACGTGATGTGTATGTGTGCTTGCGGGAGCTTTTTTGTGCTTTCGATGAGATTTTGGATTTTTTTTATGGTTGAGTTATTATATCGCGGAATTCTCGTTTAAATCCATTATGGTCACGTAAAGCCAGAGAGTAACACGGCATATCCATTTGAGCGCCAAATTCAAAATGTGTGATAAAGTATAAATTTTGAGGTTATATTTGCTTTTTATTATACACAAAAATATGAATTTCGATGTCAAATGAAAAAAAATTTTCCCGATCAAATCGTAAATTTGAAAATTATTACCCCGTATAACGAAAAAAAGTCGAAAAATAACGCAAAATTGAATCTTCGATAATAACGCTTTACGAGCTCCGGCAATAATTTATGAGTTCCGACTCTATATACGGCCGCACACACTGCACAAAAAAAGCAACACGACGACTACTCCCGCAACAATCCATTGAACAGCGCTACTTTTTCGCTCGAGTCCAAGTAAATTTTCCACTGCCAGAAGAAAAACTAGTACATCGCAGCTATTGGAAAACAACGAAAAAAAAAGACAACAGACCATCGCGACACAGTTGCAAAGTAATCAATGGACAAAGGGATGCCGCAAAAATCGGAGCGGTGGGGGAGATGCATAATGCATAAAGTGCCGTCTTCAGCATCAGCCGAAACTTTC
Organism: Cecidostiba semifascia; assembly: GCA_900474235.1. Classification (NCBI taxonomy): domain Eukaryota; kingdom Metazoa; phylum Arthropoda; class Insecta; order Hymenoptera; family Pteromalidae; genus Cecidostiba; species Cecidostiba semifascia. The sequence goes on along the minus strand of UCQR01019226.1, from coordinate 19,767 downwards.
GCGCAGATAGCCGACTGGGCGTGAAGCGTCGGCGGCCTATACGCGAAACTTCCGCGCATAATTTCACCGAGATAAAAGCTCCGGCTGCGCGAGTAAAAAGCTATACGGCCCGCATAATTTCCGCGACGGGAAACTGCCGCCTTCCGGAGAGTCTCTCTCTCATCCCTCTATTTTGAGGGGATATAGGCTGGCTAATATGGACAGTGAATTTTTTTTTGGGGGGAAAGAGCAGTTTGACGTTGTAATTCCGACTGACGTATAGTCAAATTTATATTATAATAATTTCTTCTACATACGTATACGTAAAAAGTAAATTTCTACCGATATGTCATACACATCAATTAAAATTTGAAAAAATGCCAAGGTTTTAACAAGTATCCTATGGAAAGTAATTCACGAATATACTGCATATGCATATCGCTCGTGTATATACATGCACATGACAACTGTCAAAAATCTCGCCGATCTGAATAGTAATATCCCTCGCAAACGAGCGCGCAGTGCTCGAAAGACAAACGCGGCGATCAAAACTTATCAATTAAACAGATCCTCGCCGTAGACCATTAATAATTCAAATCCTTGGCGATGCGGTATATTTCACGACACCTGACTAACCGCCGTCTAAAGAAAAAAGAAAACAGAGAGAACTTCCACCCTCTCGTCCTCCTTGGTTATAACGAACAAGACCGCGCGGACACTGCATAATGCAACGACGGCCGGGGCTTTTATTAATGATCACGTGCAGTATAGCCCAGAGAGAGTCCATGCAAACGTCCCAGCGACCAAAAAGCAAACACGAGGCGGTGGTATATAAGTTAGCTCTCCAAGCTTCGTTTGCCGGGGCTGCATACACACCGGCTGTTCATTTGTCTTGACCGTCCGGCTGCAGGCGCCTCCTTGTAATCCGGATTTTCGAAATTGTACCTACAACCTGATTTACGCGTGTGCGGTGTATACTTGCAAGGCGCGGGAAAAGCAGGAGCTTGAGTAATTGATCGTTTCGGGCTGATACTGATGTTGTAGTGGGCGAAAGTGTGCAGCTGATGGCTATGCTGGTGATTCAGGTTTCATTTTTATGTTTCAGTATATTTCATTTTATTGTTTAAACAAAAGTAACATGTTTATATTTGTTAGATAAAAAAAACCTTCAAAATAACCAGTTAAGGTGTTCTGAAATTGAGATTTTCTTTTTGTACTGTTGTTGGTATGGAAAATGAATCATTTTGAAGTGTTTCAATCTAATCCAATTGAACGAATGTAATTATGCTCTGTTAAGATTGATTTTCATTAAAATTAAAAAAAAATGGATTTTTATAATGTTATTACGAAATTGAATTAACAATAGTCAATTGCTTCGTCAAAAAAATCGTTCCGTATAGAAGAAAAGGCAAACCATATTAAAATACTCACAAAATCAACAATCTCTTCAGAATGTATAATAATACGTGATAATAAAAGCATCGGATTGATATACAGTGTACTATAATTATCTACTAATACACTATTCTACACTTTAACACAACAGTAAACTATCTATCATAGCTACAACTCTAAACTTGAAAAGTTACTCACAGTTACATACACAACCTCTCCCACGATATCTACAAATTCCGAACTCTCATATCGCCGTAGCCATCCACCTGCAAACATCCCTCGCATTATGTTTATATGCGCACAATATCCCACAACAGTTATACATATATCCCAGCAACAAGGAGACAGCCGATAAATCAGCCAATGCTCTCTCTCTCTCGCAAATGCAAGCTATATATACCGAACGCGCACACGAGAGTAGTTGCAGGCGCGCCACTCCAAGTAGTCCGATTTCGCTCAAGTGCAATATGGATATAGCCCAGCGCACTCCCAGTAGTAGCGGCGCGCTCTCGTAAGGGGATTAATTACGCAGTCGCCACCGTCGTCGTCGTCGTCGTCGTTGTCGTCCTGTGGATTATTATATGTCCCTCGTGTGTGTGAGTGTGTCCATATAATATATACGTATTATACACAGACTCGGTATATAATGACGCGAGCACTTTGGACGCGCATGAAAAGAGAGCGGCGCACAGCTCCTCGGATGTCCGCCATTATCGAGAAGGACGAGAGTCAAAGCGACGATAGTCTGGGATAATCAAAGTCGAGAGAGAGAGAGAGAGAGAGAGAGAGAGAGAGAGAGAAGCCCATTGTTCGGCCGATCGAGTGACTGAGAGAAACGCGCAAACTTTATAATGCGCTTTTGCGAGGGTGGAAATGCGAGAGATAGTAGAGAGTTGAGAGAGAAGAGCGTATAAATTTAACAGGGCCCACTTGCTTCTGCATGCGCAAAGCTCGATCCAAGGCTGCTTTTTTCGCGACGACAAATTGGATTCGAGCGTGTCTTTTCAATGGTTGTACGAGAGCAGGAGAGAACCTCTATCTCTATTGTTCTCCGGATATGGATTATTCGAATGACGGAGATGTGCGTCGGGTTATTTTAGCCTGAGAAATGGGGCTCTCATAGAAGAGCTCACTGTTTTTTTTTTACATAGTTATACCGAATCGAGTATGCAGGGATAAGTGCTTATAGCCTATTCTGTTAAAGCAGCTCGGAGTTATTTCACCTTGAAAATTCTCGAAACCACTACCGCAGCAGGGATCCTAATCCCCAAAGAAAAACACCTCCTACAAGCGCACTTGCAGGTATACGTAGAATCGCGAATACTCGAAGGTTAGGGTCGAATCTCTCTCTCTCGTAAACCGCATATTCTCGCAGATTAGCTTCGCACAATCGGCTCTCGTATAGCTGCGAAGCAGCCGATAAACAGCTGACGACGAGGAGAGAGTTCGAGCTTGTATACTATACCTGGAGGATGAAGACGGGAGAGAAAACAACAACGGAGAGAGCTATAGTTCATCAATCGCTAAGGACAAACGCCAAGACGCTCCCATTATTAAATCGACTAATCGAGCTAACTGCCGGCGATGTTTGTGTCTGCTGCTACTGTTGCTTTTAATTTTCCTATGATTGGCTCTTAGCATCAGACTCGCCGACGTAAATTCGGCCTTCTGTATTATACAAGGACTCAAACTCCAAGTTCCAGCCATTGTAAATTAGACGCAGCGGCGACTACCCTCCGGACGCTGTTTAATTTTGGGAACCCCCTGCGTCAGCGCGTATGTGTATGTTATATTATACCCTCTGCCAAAATATACACGCGCGCGGCCGCCAAGTGGCTCGGGGTAACCCCTTCCCAGCCTTTCGTTTATCTTTATATCCATCGTTTCGCGATCTCGTTATACGGCCCACTGTGTGTGTGTGTGTGTGTGTATGTGTATGGCTTTCGCTTCTAAAGTGTACATTCGGGGAGTGAGACTGATTGTTTTGGCTGAGTAAATTAATTTTCGCTCGGAATATGCTTGAGAAAGGGGACTTTAATAATTTGACGTTGATGAACGTGTGTACGTGTGCCTAATGCGATTTTTCTTTTTTCTGTTTCAGGTGAGTTATCAGAGTGTATTATTCCTCTCAGCGCTACAATACTAATACACGTAAGTAAGTCGTTTATAAAGTCAAGATTCAATCCCCTTAGAGCAACATTCAAGAACAAAGCGGGAAGCGTTTATTCCCCGCCTCCCGTCTCGTCGTATCACCGGAATCTCTCGAGCTGCCTCTCCGCGACTTTTAAAAGCATTACAAGGAGTAAAAACGCTCGCGCTTATCTCCTCTTCGGCAATTTCCTCATTTTTCCGCGCGCGCCACACTCCAAAAAAAAGAAGAAGAAGAAGAAGCGAAAAAAAAACACTTGTCCTCCTTTCGCTTCGCTCGGCTTTATTACGTACTTTGTCCCATTCTCACCTCCTCTGTCCAAGTGTCGTTCACTTCGTTACCTTCGTTTCGCCCTTCTCTCTCTCTCTTTCTTCTCCACTTCTCCTCTCGTTATACTTTTTTGTTTCCGACTTTCTTACCTCTTCTTTTTTTTTCTTTCTTCCATACATTTCATACACATATACACACATACGTCACGTCGTCTGCCGCAAAAAGAGAATGTTTGTATGAAATCGGCCGGTCGCGTTTGCACGTGTAAATGTGTGCTGCGTCGTCTTATCTGGCCTGTATATCTGTGTCGCCCAGTCCAGAGGTAATTTATTATACGAAAAGGCTCATGATTAGATTTATTGTTTCTACCTCCGCCTCGTATAGTTTTTCGGCTCGCAGATCCATGCAATCGGATAAGTGCATTTCAATATGCCGAGTTTGATAGTGTATGAAGAATTAATGAGCTGGGATATCAGCTGCGCTGCTGCAGTGTAAAGTCAGAGTGTATGGTGTGTATATCGTGAATTGATGATGTAGTTTTGAGAAATTACGCGAAATGCGCAGCGCTCGTTTATTATTCAAACGGAGCAATTTGCAAATGCTTATCTCATATTTACCGTGGTCTCTCTGCGCTGCGAAAATTGTTACGGTGAAAATGAGGGGAAAAAATTACCGCAAATTTGGGGTGAAATGTGTCTGTAGAAAATGTTACTATGCTATGACGACAAAATTTACTATTTTTATTATTTTATTTATACACGATTCAAAAATAATAGTTATGTATGCTTAAAATTACATTTAAAGAGTTTTTAAAAATAAAAGAATTTGTCTGATTTCGAGTATTTAGAATGGTAAAATAAAAGAGTAAAATGTTAGAAAATGTCACTCTTTTATTTTACCATTAAAAAAAATGAAAAGTCATAAAACTTTTTTTTTTTAAGTTTTGAAATAGAATTTTCGGAAGTTTATTTTTAAGCACACATAACTATTATCAAATAGTTACCGCGCGGAAATTTTACTAGTATGCGCCGATTAAAATTACTACATCAAATAGTAAAATTCACCCCTCATAAAGGTAAAAAATATATTTTCTGTAATTTTGATAAAAAAATTAAATTTTCTTAATGTAAATTTGACTTTGCGCGCGAAATTCAAAAATATTTCAATTTAAATTCTTTAATCGAACTTAAATCACGAAAGGCACAAAGAGCGCGCGCGGAGTATTCCATTGAAAGGAAGAAAGCGAAAGTACATCGTGGGTATAAGGGGCAAAGGCGCAGCCCCAAGACACAGGAAAAGCCAAGATCTAAACAACAGCGACGCCGTATACAGGTCGGCTCGCGTCGACTAAAGCTGTCCCCTTAACTACAGTTTACCAAAATTTACGGATTACAATTGCAAATGGTCCTCGGAATAACGGAGCGCGACGTTCTCGTAAATTGCGCAGGCGCGCGCGTGGACACTCGTGTATAACTATAGTAGTAGTAGTAGTAGTAGTAGTAGTAGTAGTAGTAGTAGTGGAGTCGCGAGGAATTTCCCACTTCCCCGACGGATTTTGCAGGGCGCGAATTTGCGAGGACCCTTGAGAGAGTAGTCGCGAGAGCAGAGGACTATAGAAGGGGTAATCGAGGTGTCGAGGGCCGCTTCACGCCTTTGCAGTGGTGTGGGTTTAATGCGATGTGTGGATACTGTTTTGTTGTTCCGGAACAATAATTTTACGGGATATTGGCAATTTTTATAAATTCATTCAACATTATAATAAACAACAATAATTACAAAATTTTAAATATCATATTAGTTTAATATTAATTATTCTTTTGTAATTAGTTTGAAATATGCCATTTTTAAAATTGAAAAGTTTATCGCGTGATTGGAATCACTTATATCATCTATAAAAAAAAGTAGCGATTAGACATAGACGTTGTTATAATAAAGACTAGATGCGAATAAAGATAGATCAGGTGAACAATTATTTCTATATAGTAATTTTTATAAAAAGCACATCAATAAATACACGAAGAAATTCAGACACCGCAATTAAAAGAAGCATCTCGCGCAACTGTACATATTCTTATACTATACACCACCTGCCGAAACATCTATAGCTATATCTGGGGTGCAGCCTCAGTGTGCTCGCGCAAAATTTCTCAAAAGAAGGGCCATTCCGCCGCCAACTCGAGCGTCTGCTGCATGACCTGGCATAATCTGCAGGCGTGGGCGCAAAGTGCTCTCGAGCAGAGGCTCGAATGTGTACAATAATAGGATTGTTTTCCGCGGATGAAAGTACGTGCGCGCGAGCGAGCTCGGAATTCCACGGCAGCGCCACCTAGCGGAAGTACCGGTTTAGGTGTATACGGAGGCGAGGATATGAGTGTTGTTTGGGCTTGGATTGTACGAACTCGGTGGAACAGTGTGATGCGAGAGTGGCGATAAATACTTTGCTGTAATGTAGTGAAAGTTTTTGAGATACAGATATTGGGATACAAGATGAGGAAATACGCTGACAAAGCTGTTTAGTGTCTCTGTTGTAAATAACTGGATTGATATCCCAGGTTGATTCAACGTCGATATTTCGAACTTTATTACGAACTTTCGACCAATTCATAATAAATGATGAAATTCTCAAAAAAAAAAATCAAAACCAGTCCAATTCTAAGTATAGAATCCAAAATATCAACATCTCTCTACAATATATCAATGAAAAAATCTCACCATCTGCAGCCTCCGCAAAATCAGAAGCACCACTTGCCGCCGTAACCTCTAACAGCAGCAGTAGCAGCAGAGTAGCAGCAGAAGCTTCTCCACCTTCGACATCCTTCCTGCAAGCTTTTCAGCACTCTGGCAACTGAACTCTCGTCCCTCTTCCTGCGCAGCCGCCTAATAAGCCGCGAAAGTTCGTAGCCACCC
>UCQR01019216.1:0-13333 GCA_900474235.1 Cecidostiba semifascia | reverse complement strand
CTAACCTCAAAATCATAACTTTAATATGATTATTCGGCTCTTGTACGTAAGGTGTTTTTGAGCCCATGGAACTTTTCTCCCTCGCTTTGCTCGGGTGAAAAACGTCCCACACGCTCAAAAGCCGAATTACCTACCAGCAATGATATATACTATAAATGTAAAAAAAGAAAGTATCGACTGTATATTGTGGATTTGCTTTTACGTGCTGATAAACAAACAGGAAAAATACGCGTGGGTACAGGAAATGGTCCAAAAATCCGTGACCGTCACGCTTGACAAATCACTAAACATGCTAAACGACTCGATCGGCTACTTGTATAACAAAACAAAGGAAATCGATCTTTAAATAAAACACAAATTCACCATAATCTAAATTTAAAGTATCACTATGATAACTTAATAATAACCATTTTACTGTTCTCCTAAAATTCATTAAAAATAACTCCACCCTCGTAACTCAACGTTTCGCGAAGAGGTGTCTGATCAAACTCGTCCAAGGCTGCACAACACCCGCCACCACGTCTACTCATAATACTGCATCGACTCCTTCTTATCTCTACTCTGTCACATCAGGCATCTACATAAACTGACCTACGACAGAACAACACCATCTCTCGTGGGAACCATAAGTCCAGACGCCCGATGAAATGAAAAACCAGTGGAATGCGCGCGAGGATGACATTGCGCAACGGCTTCGTCACCCTTCAGTTCCGCCGTCGCCGCTGCAGCAGCGGATTAATTGCACCGGCTTGCTTGTGGACGCAATGAAGGAAGAGTATAGCGTTTCTTCTTCTCTTCGTCTCGGTGTGCGATAATGTGATGATGCTATACGGGAGACGAGTTTTAGATCGGGTTTGTTTTTGCTAGACGAGGAAGAAGCTTTTGTGGAACTGGATGGAGAGGATTGATAACAACGGTATACCTGGCGTTATTGTCGTCAGGTCGTGTTTGCGAACTGACTTATCTATAAACAATAACCTGTTACTAATATATATTTAATAATCCGCGAGACACTCCTATATTGATAATTAAAAACTTCACCAGCTTGCAAGCACAAGCCCGTGTATCCCGAATAAATAAAGAAACGAAATCACCGAGTCAAATGACGCAATAACAGCGAGCGGCGTAATTGGCGCGCGTGATAATTACATCGGGGGGAGATGCTTCCTCCCTCTCTCTCCCGGGGAAAAGTATAACGTACACGCGAACGACCGGTAGAGCGCGCATTTTCGAGTGTCGAGAGGACCTCGCGCGCGCGATCTACTAATTGCACGGATGATTCATTAAGTTTTAAAGCGATTTGAAATTTATTTACCTTTCGCTTCGTCGCCGCGGTAATTGCAGCAAAAAAATGAATGTCGACGACGGGCATAGATGAAACGTGTAATTAAAATTAATTGTGCGGTTGTTTGATTCGGCGATGGTAATTTTGAAATGTTGCGCAAAGGAGTATTGCCATAATAGGGTCGTCAATCGACGATTTGAGAAGGCTGTAAAATTGTGTATTGCGACGGTGTTTGTGTGTGTATGTGTATGCGTGTGTGTGTGTGTGTGTATGTTCGTTTATCGATTATTTGTATACTGGAGGAGAAAAATCGATGTATTGGATCTTGTGCAACTTTTTATGTGGCAATCAAATGAAATTTCAATACACACGATAATTTGAGATAAATAGCCGAACGAAACACGTGTATAACTTTCGTTCGAAGGAAGAAATAAACGAAATGGTCATGTTGTAAACGCCGTAAACAGTCTATCGTATGGTGTAATAACGTAATGCCAATAGTTAGGCGAGTTTCTGATAAAAATAAAAATATCTTCACAGTATACATATATTAGCAACCTGCAATCAAAACAAAAGTTAGAACCCACCCAGAATCGAAATCAATACCCGCATGAATATTCATCTGCACCAACACTTCAGGGCATAATTTCATTATCATCGCTCGTATAATATAATTCCCAGCGCAGAACACTGTCTGCTGAAAAAGGCCTCTGCCATAAATTTACATGCCTTCAATTCAAGCGCGTGCGCAGCAGCACATCAGAGAGCCGCATAAAGAAGGTCTTTATCTCATTAGTGTCAATAAGCGTCGATGCGCGTCTATATGCGCCGGCCGACGACGACGACAACGATGCTTGCATTGAGCAATATAACGAACGCCACGCGCGATAGATAAACGGCCAATCACGTTTTTCCACACGACGATGGGTTTCCGCTGCTGCTGCTGCTCTCGGCTCGATAATGCAAGCGACTGACCCTCATATTGTGTGTGGGTATGCGAAGACGACGGGAGACGTCCTCGTGCAGTGTACATGTATTATAAGCATCAGGTACGTGAAGTTGCGAGTTCCTTGAAGAGCGAACGTGTGTTGGGCGAAGGCTGCGAGATGTAACCGAGTTGTTTTGTCGCTGGTAATGTGTGGAAGTATTTATTGATCTCAAAACAACATATATAAAAAGAACACAAAACCAAACGTTTATTCGATCCAATAAACAAACTTTCTGAACTATCTTAATACCCATTCTAAATAAAACTAAAAAGAATCCTGCCACATCACACACTGCAGCAAAGGCCAGCGAAGGCACGTCTCCTCGTGGCTTTCATCGAGTTATTTCGGGTCACTTGATCGTTTTGATATTCGAAAATTTTTCATTGGATGCGTCAACGCGCTATAGCCATACTACGACAGCCGCTGCTCCTATGACCCGTGCAACTGCACTGCAGAGTCCAAAAGAGCGGAAAAAATAAAACCCACACAACACATCTATATCTCTAGCCCGATATATAGTAGGCAAAAAAAAAGCTGCTGCTCTGCTCGATGCGCAAATTGAGTTTTTCCCTGATGGCATCCGCCCGCGTTGGAGAATTTTCAATTTTGGCGCCAGGGACAAAAAAAAACGAGCTCGCACACGGCTCTCGATTTCGCAACGAGAAAAATGATCACGCGCGCGCCTGTTGAGCGCGAAAAATAAAGAAACGAGAGCCGGATGACTGCGCCCGAGCCGAAAATAAACGTCGGCGAACGCGGGTTTGACGAATGTCGGTCATCAATTTCCGATCTGCCGAGTGCGTTTGTAAGTGCTGCGGCGGAAGCGTAAAAGCCATTTTTTTCGTGCGGAACGTGTATATGTGTGTGTGTGTGTGTGGATTTTTGTCGCTTCGGGAAACAGGAAAATGGAAGGTTGTATTTTGGCTTTGGAATGCGATGTGTACGAGAATTTGCAAATCTGTCGTATGCAAGTTGAAAAATTTGTATCATTTTTATACTAAAAGATTTTTTTACAGATTTTTTGTACACCGAAGAAAACAATTTCGATATTATTGTAACGACACTCAAAGTATATGCGTTAATTTCGGCAACACACCGCTATATCATCCTCGATTGTGCTATCCATGAGTGGCGCCGATACAATCACCATTAATAACCATAAATCTCACTGGTCTTTCTCTCTCTCTTATACAAAGATCGAGAAATGACGCAGTGCACACCCTCGTTCCTCTTAATCATACAAATATATCCCCGACTATATCCGATATAATCCGCCGGAAAACTTTTGTTACGCTCACGTAGCAGATCAGCCACGAGGCTTATCTGCAGCTGCGAGAAATATTCGAGTTATTCGTTATTCGCGCGTGTATGTGCTAACTTTAATAAAATAGGCGAGAACGAGAGAAAAACAAGAGTAGAGTCGCGAGTGTCCGGGAGATAAAAGTTAACTGATGCGGACAGTCTCTGTGTGTGTGTACAGATCCACGAGTGAGATACATCCGAGACAAACGAGCCAGGAAGTTGCCGAGCACTAGAAACGAGATGTATCGAGATGCTGCTGATGGAGCTTTTGAAGAGAAGAAAAAAAATGGTATAATGAATTGATAAAAATAGAGCGAAATTGAGAGTGGAGTATCGTGACTGATCTTGGTTAAGAATTTCTATCTTGTTTGTAACATATACTATTGAAAAAGTCTTTACCAAGGATGTGATTGATTTTTTTGTAAAATCTGTATTGTACTTGCTGAGTTACTTCTAGACAAATGTATACTGTAATATAGTGTGAATTTTTTACTTGGTGTGAGCATATTTTTAATCATAAGCATATTTTACTTTCATAAAAGAACAAATAAATATATTGTTAATTATAAACATATATATTTTACCTTATTCATACAAGAAATTGTTCGTCGATGTCAAATTCAGAAAATGGAGATTGTAAACTCACCTGAAACAAAAATTACAAATTCACGTTAAAAAATTATAGTTTCTAACATTCAAAAAAACTAAAAGATTTTTAAAAGCATATAAAAAGACCTGACCCAGTAAAATACAATAAAGATCGCATTAACGTCCGTACTCGGATGCAATCAATTTGAATTATAGTGTTTATACGCCTAGGCAAAGATGCAATCTAATCGAATCATCAAATGCACTGAATTACATTCCCTATCACACTCGCCACTACAAATTTGTATTCGCAAACCACGAACTCTTTTTTCAAAACACTACAATAACCTACGGTCTCAAATGCCCTACTATAAATCTCTCAAAAGAACTTATTCCACCCCCATATACATCCCACAAAACAACGAACTTGACAACAACCTCAGATCCTCCTCCACCTCACCCCCGCAGCTCAATCTTCTCTTCTCCGGCAAGTGACACTCATCCGCATATAGAGTTCGTGACATGCATCGAGCTCTAAATCGTCAGCTGAGCACTGGACACGCCTCCGGCAACTCGCTCCTGATTATACGACGAGCTGCGTCTTCAAGAGCATGATTACACGCGCTAACGATGCGTCTGTGTGCCAGAGGAGCCTGCAACAGCAGCACTGGAGTGTACGGAGAAGCGATTTATGGCCTACATCTCGAAGAGCCTCTTTGCAGTTGGCACTCGTATGTATATACCTATATGCTCGAGCGCCAACTACTACTACTGCTTCTTACTACTTTGTTTTCGGAGAAGAGGAAGACTCGAGTGCTCCGGGAGGTCTCTGGCTGGATGATTGTGCTATTTGGTGACAATTTTTTGCGTTTATTTTCGTGCAGTATAATATATTCGAATAAAAATTTCAGATGCACTTTTTTTCCTCCAAAGAAGAAAAAAAGGATTCAAAGTATCTCTTGAGCACGCGAATATAAAAATGATAAACGTTCTCTTATCTGAAGTACACACGAGTATAAAAATAAAGCAGTGAGGTCAGCTGCGGCTATAAATAGACCAGCAGCTCAGTTTTACTGTTCAGTCTGTGCTCGGTCATCGAACTGGGCTGATCTCCTCCTACTATGGTATATATGAGCATCATCGTTTACCTCTGTCGGCTCGTGGATCTATCTCGCGAGTCAGCATGATCAGTATTTTATAATGAGTTTTTTTTGCTCTAAAATCAAATAAAGCAAAACAGACACACGACTCGTTAATCAGCGTCTTGCGCGGACACACGTGAGCTTGATACGTTTACGATGCAAAACTGCAGTTTTTATTTATACATAAGTATCTCATTAAAATATCTTCTCCAAGCTTTGATTACTCGAAACTTTGAAAAATCCAAGAAAGATATATCACATATCCGGCGCAAACTCAAGCTATCGATTCGCCATAAAAATTTCAGTCAGCTATTTCCTGCTTTCGCGCTGTAGGTATACTCTGTTAACTAATTTGCAGAGATGTATCTTCTGCAGAGAGTTTTGGTGATAAGTAAATCGAAAGTTGTTTTTAGAAAGTGTGCGATTGATCAGCAGGATTTGTGGATTTTCTGGATTTTAATTCCGTGTTTATTACAGAGAGTAAGAATCATACGCGAGAGGAGAAAGGGGTTGGAGAAGACTAGTTAGTTACCACTTGCACGTATGCAAATAAGCCATAATAATTCAGCAAGATGAGTAACACGGCCTGTTTTGTATGCAAAGCTAAGCCGCTGCACTGCGTCGAAACACACTCTCTCTCGTGGCTTTTCTCACACACGAGCACCTTAATCATACATGTATTTAAAGGCAACTTGATTAATATGACTCTTGTAAATGTTACCGTTTCTTTGCACTCGTATATTAATAGCTAAAGATAGCATTCTGAATGAAATTACCTCTATATGACACTATATAACGCAACGATTGTTTTAATACTTATCAAAGCACGCAAGCTCTTTTGTTGAAGCAGATTAATAATCTCGAGCACGAGAGCAAATGAGAATAACGCGGACATAATTTTGTGTTTTATGAAGACGGGTGAAAAAACTTCTTGCGCATGAGCGGCTCATATCCACACATCAGGTCTAAGTAACGCGGACATGAGAGATAAAGTGCAGCTCTTTCATTCTCTCTCTCTCTCTCTCTCTCTCTCTCTCTCTCTCTCGGGCCTCCAAGGAAAAGGCGATTCTGGAGGATTTAATGTAAGTACGGTTACGAGCCGCGCGTGTGTGTTTTATACAGAAAGGAGACTTTTTTAGATTCCTTTGAAGATATTAAGGCGTTCCACATATTCTTCTCAGGTAATATTTCCCTCTCGTGCAGTATACGCGGTAACAAAGATGTTATGATATACACAAAGAGATTTACGCTAATTAGCATACAGCATACATACATCCAGTTAAAATTAACGACGAAAAAAAAATTACAAACTTCAGTTTAATCGCCAACTAATCCGTATATAAAACCGCACGAAATAATGAGAAAAAGAAATGAAACGTCAAGCTCGCTTACACACTCGGGGCAAACTCGGAGGAACAATTCGCGCGCGTAACACTCGGAAATTGCCTACTATACCGTGCATTACCTCCTCGGCTCTTCGTATTTTCTTACCACCTGCACGAGAGAAAGCGTCTCTTGCGCCGGAAGATAATTATATTATAAATATTGGCCCGGGCAAATAGAAGCCCGCGATTCTCTTGTTCGAAACTTCGGCTGCTGCTGCTGTGCCAGCGGCTTTAATTGAGTCGGCAAGAGAGAGTGAGAGAGAGAGAGAGAGAGAGAGAGAGGAGATGCAGCGTCGAGAAATAACTTTAGGCCCGAAAACGACGATTTTACAATGAAACTTTGCCGGCGCTGGTATTAACGTAGGCTCGAGTGGATAAGTTTGTTTTCTTTTTCAGGTCTGGCATTGTTGCAAGCTTTGGATTAAGCTGTAACTTGTGTGTGTGTGTGTGTGTATATTCCAACAAAATCGTCTGGCTTTTTATGATATAAAGTTATATACTATATGAATAAATATTAAAATCAAATCTGACAGAATAATTAAGACACAAAAGCCGATTATTAAATCAAGACTCGAGCGCGCGAGCGAGTGTATATTATATAGCGCAGAGCCGATCAGTCCGGGCAGCTTTCACGAAGATTAATTTAAATTTTCATCAGCGCGTGCAAAAGCCTTCATTATACGCAGTCAAAAGACGAGGCATTGACAGCGCTACAATTAGCCTCTTCATTTTAATAAACGGATTTCCTCCTTTAATACTCCGTGCCGGCCATCGTGGATCCAAGCTCTTCTCCAGAATACATTATGCTTCTATATATCTTTCTCGCGAACGCGCACCCTAAACTCGGATTAAGGCGTCGTTCGCCTTTTTTCCATTACACTCTATACGGCACACAATGCGTGCGTATAACGTTTGCATATAATAGTTACTCTCTCTCTCTCTCTCTCTCTCCTGCGTCTTTTTATTTCGCGCAGCGCCCCTCCGATCAGATTATCCTTTCCATTTTCTCGGCGGTGAGCTGTGCGCGCTGCTTTTGCACCTTTGCCCGCCGCAGCGAGCTTTATCTTGTGTGCGCACACCTCCTAAGTCAATCTCTATCGGCCCGTTATTGCTTTGCTTTTGAGGAGGCTGGAGCGCATATTGCGAGAGAAAATTTAAATGAGTTTGAGTTAATCTGAAATTTTTTTAATTTCCAATCCAATGTCGTATAATATGTATATTGAGAAAAATGAGGTAAAATCACTTGAAAAGCTACCACAAAGACGTTTAGAACTTCGTAAAAAGTAATTACCTTGTAACTCTCTCGAGCATTGTCCGCAACAACAGCATCTCTCGGAATTCCGAGAGTCTTAAGAAAATTCAATTTACCTTAACGCCCATTACTGCGTAAAAAATGTGTCAGCACATTGTAACTGCCTCTCTCGCACAAGAAAAAAAAAATGCTCACACAATTTGACTATTCCGTGAGAAGCTCGTTTTCTCGCTCACGAGAAGAAGATGAAGGAGACGCCCCGGGTAATTGCTAATTATGAAGCAGCACTACTCGCCGCTGCTCGAGTTGTTTACGAGGCGAGTCAGGCGCGTAATGTTTCTGGATTAAGCTGAGTAGATTCCTTAATCGGGACGATCCGTTTGCGCGCTCGCGAGCCTTTTTTCACCTCCCGCAAAGAGAGAAGATTTCACTTTGCGAAAGACGCGCGCGCCTCTCTTTATGAGAACCTGCTGCTGCTGTTGCATTTAAAATATTCCTTCTGTGCCAGCTCGCGAACTTCGAGCGAGAGTTATAATATTACGTAGCGCGTAGGAGGATATAATTACGTTTGCATATGGTTTGTTGAAAAATTAATTCGAACGCGAAGCCCATGTTTGCGCCGGGAATATGGAGTTGTCAAAGTTTTAAAGACCTGTTTCGCGCTGCTGCTGGTGTGTGTATTATAGCCACAGATGTGTTGAATTTGCATTCGCTTTGTATTCGTTAGTTAGTATTACGATAAGGTGTGCTTAATTTGTATTACAGGCATCCTGGGAACAAAATGATAAACAATTCTTGACGTTGGGCGGACAATGCTAATTAGCGATTCATTAGAAACGAAGTATAACGACAGACGACGACTATATACACCTTGAATCACGGTCTGTTTATTCCTTTGTCAGGCCGATGAGCGAGACGCGAAAGTCAACTTTCAGGATAGTCGATATTCTCTCGAGGAATACCGAATCAAGGGTCAAGTATCCGTAAAGAGACTAAGAGGACGAAAAGTATCGGGAAACATCAGAAACGACTATTCGCTAGACTAACCTACGATGACCTTTGAAAGGATATCTATATACTCTTCATGCTGAACGTTTGTTTTGTTAGTTTTCCCAATGATATATTGATCGTATACGTATGTGTGAATTTAAGAATCATTATGCCTTCCCTATAAGCATTTTAAATTATGCAAATGGGAAAAGTTACACACAGAACAGTCTGAAAGCCACAGCTTTATATTTCAAGTCTCGCAAACAATAATCCGGATAGAAAGCCGCGGATCGGATAAGCTAAAGTAATTCAGTCCTTAGCTAAAACCCTCACAATATTGAATTTAAAAATCGATTTCAGAAAATTATACATCCACATAACATACAGCCAGTATATAAATTGGCAAAATCCTCGCATCCCGCGTCAGAAAAATAGATTTACGTCCTCCAGAAAGTCTACGCACGCAGCCAGAACAGCAGTACCTTCACGGGAAAACAAAATTAAGAGGCACGAGCAGCTACGCGAAATAATTTACCTCTCTCGCGTCAGGCGTAATAACTTTTTACCGTCGATAACGGCGACGGCGACGGCGGCAATTCTCCAGAGTGCCACGCTCTAAATTATAATGCACTTCGGCCGATAAAATTTACCTATTTGCTCTGGTGAAAGCCGGTGTCTTCGTTTTTTTTTCTAACGACGATTACGTTGCGCTGCGATAAATAACGCGTTGGATGTTAAATCGATCGAGCTGATGTTACGAACCGCTAATTTATTCGTGACTCACTTGCTTTAGAGAATGGCGAGTGCGTGGCACTTTGAATTTTAATAGCTGTTTTCGTCGAATTTTTCATGTCTGCACTACGGGTATTTGTAATTATAAAAAAAAGTTATTCACTCATAATGTACATTATCACAAAGTTACTCTTCACCTAAATCAACATTATTAACACGTCAAGCATGTCTAACACCACACGCCAGTCTTCAAAGCCGTCACTCCATATAGCCGAAAATGTCCCACACAACGACAGGACACTCCCCCGCTTGCATGCAAATCGAAAGGAAACCGAAGACGCCGATCGTGCACACTATACTAGGAGACGAGGTTCGAGTGTCGCGTTAACGTAATTGCGGGGGAGAGCGTCTTAGCTGTAATACTCGTCCACGTCGACGACGAGGTAAACGTCAGAGGATCCGCGAGAGAGCTAATTAGCTGGATCTCGTTATGTGCGCCCTTGGGAGGGACTGCTGATATTACATCTCTCTCTCTCTGAGTGTGTAGTGGCTGCTGCTGCATTGAGGGCTCTCTAATGGCGAGCTTTCTTTGCGTGATCTTGAGATGTTATTTGATGGCGTGTAGAGGTGAGCTTGCGATGTAATTTACTGTAATTTGCCGTGTTACAAATTGTTCGCGCAGACTTTACAGAACAAGTATAAATGAAGTAAATATAGAAAAAAGTAAAATGTAACAAAATATAGATGAGGGTTGCTTGTTTCATTTTCATTAACGTTTGTTTACTGTCGCTGTTGTGTCGTTTCGTAAAATTGCTGATCGTGCCTTTTGAATCTCACGATCAGTCAACTTGCTACGTCATGAGCGTAACTCAATCTCTGTTGAATAAAAATAGTGAACGTTCTATAATGATGTCAATATATTTAATAAATGAAAAAGATAAATATTCTAATTTGTGAGCTAATGCGGTTATTTAGAAGAAAATATCATAAATCATAAGGCACGTACAGACTTGTCTGAGTGATCACGTACTTTCACACAAAGTCGGTAGAGATCTTTCCAAAGATCACGTTTACTGTCTGTAACTTACTATACTTCCAGAGAAAATAGAGAAGAAGCGCGATAGAAGCTGGTAATTGAAATACGACTATACTATTTAATAAAACTGTCAACGCGCATTTAGATGTAAAAGCTTAACTTGTAACTTTACATGTACTCAATTTCTGCATATTTGCATGCAAAGTTTTATTAAGCAATTATTCTGAAAAAATTGTTAGAAGCATGAATTTCATATTCTATTCTTCATCAACGCGTTAATTCAATATCAACAATAACAACAAACAACCCAGATATTCTCTCTCCACATTATGCAACTTCAGAACAACCCCATTGTCTTGAAACCCACAACTTCTACTCGAGGAGTCTCCCCGAAACTATACATAAACAAAGCTGCGAACGAAATATGACGAACTGCGCCTATCGATCGCGCGTAGTAAGGAAGCCTCGTCCGCCGCAGCACCAGACACACACACACACACACACACACACACATACATACACCTACATAGCCGTAGAGAACAAGCGCCAGCGAGAGAAACAGCAGCAGCAGCGCAGTAGTAGCAGCGACACAAAGCCTCCTTTTCCCGGTCCATCCGTCTCTCTGCCGTTCTCCTACGGCATGGCATCGCGGGGAGGCGCTGCTGCAACTACGTTTAGGGCACCCGCGCGCCGGCAATCGATATCTCGCGCTAGCAGCCCCCTGGACCCGACGAGAGACACCCTCCGGCCTTTTCAGCCGTATCACCTCGCATCTCTCGATGTTTCGCCCTCGCTACTATACTCTCTCCCCCCCTCACATTGCACATGTGTAGATTTGTAGGGTGGATTCGACGGGGGAAGGGGGTGTGGGGATATGCACGAGCTTACAGACTCGGCTGTATGTGTTTTCGAATTTCCAGGGAGAATGACCGACGATTTTTTTCTTTTTTTACTGCGTAGAGGAGAATTTTAGTTGGAAAGTTGTATGCTGCTGGGGGAGGATTAGGCCGGTGTATTTCGAGAAGATTCTGCGGTCGATGAGAGACTGGATCATGGCCGGTTTGCGTTGAGCTCACACTGGACGGACTGTAGGTATATAACGTGATGGTATTTTGATAGCAAACAATTTTATAATCCTCTGAACGCGTAGAATACCTGTATGGAGTCAAAGCAAACGGAAGTTTTAAATTCAGGAAAATCAATATTTTATTGTTGAATTTCGTGATAACGTCGATGAAGAAAATATTTGCCGATGTACTGTTATTTAATGACAACAGGTTCAAAAAATAAAACTTGCAATTTTCATCAATGTTACAAGTAAGTATCTCTCACCAATCGATATGAGGTAATTAGGAAACTGCCAAGTGAAACTCATAAAAAAATTAATCAAACTTCAATATCGACGGATATCCCTCTCGCGCAGACTTCTCGAAGTTATTGATTTTCTCCCTTAACTTCCTTCCCTACGTCAGTTTCGTCCACTGCGTATACTGGAAACGAATGACACGAAACAGTTGCGAGACAAAGCTGGGAAGTCCACTGGAGAGGCAGACGAAAAAAAGCTGTAAATAACAAGTGCGAGGGGGGTGACGTCGACGACGACAAGGGGCGCGGAAATTTGACTTTTTTTGCATTTCGCTTTTCTATCGCCTCCACTGCGCGATGAAGAATGATTGTTCTATTTCCGGAACTGAAGGATTTATTGATGATAGCGTCAAGTGGAAGCTCTTGTTTAGTCACGTTCTCAAAAGAATTTGCTTTTGTGTTTAAACTAAAAAAAATGTTTTGATGAATGCAATCTTACTTTCTAATTACACAACAATAGATGCTAACAAGCATAGCGTATACATTATATTAAAAAAAAATATATGCACCGTACGTGATTAAAATGTTCATAAACAGTGCAGCGTACACGACAAAAAGAAAAAAATTCGAATAGGAAACGGATAGAAAAAAAGGCAACAGAATACAAAGGCACGAGAAAGTGAAAGCGCGTGACAAGAGCGAGACGACGCATGGAGCGCGTATAGCGATAGAAGAAAGGCGAGAAACTACCCCCGGGGATGGGGGAGGCTTTTAATTTTGCACGTACGACGGATTGCTCGACTTTTCTCTTTCTCCTCTGTTCTTCCCCTCCTCCCTCATCGGATTCGTAGCGCAGTTAATGCGGCTGCATTACTCCACAGGGACGCTTATGCAATTACGCCCGGCTGCTGCCGCTACTGTGCGTTTTCCTTCTGGAATCGTCTGGAGTTTTCTTGTAAGTCCAAGACTCGATGACTTTTTCATGGGGGGGAAGTCCTATATTCTACTACTGGAGATGTAACAGGTTTTCTTGATCGAGTGTAAATAAGAAATTCGGAGCTAGAATCTGATCGTGTGGTCTCATTCTTTATTAAAAAGAGGCGACTGTTGCACTAATTAATCGAAATTTAATTTATCCTATATTGTCGATATATAATTATTTTTGTCTAAATTATAGAAAGCTACAGAATTTAATTTAATTTTTTTTAAATCACGCTTTATGGATTTTTAAATTTGCCGCGCAATTTATTTCTCGCATTGTCCGACAGATGGCGAACAGAGGGATTTCAACAACACGTAGTAAGAGGTATCCAGCCGAGGGTACAAA